>QRDG01000078.1:402527-537112 GCA_012064385.1 Puccinellia tenuiflora | reverse complement strand
ACCTATGACCCATATTTCTTACAAAGTAGACATATGTCACAATTTGGCCAATCACTAACATGACGGCAGTCCGTTGTCCAAATGGCTGCAAATGAAAGGCAAACAAAAAATGTTTGATTTCAGGTATGGAGAGACAAAATTTACAAAGGGGGTCGTTATTGTTTGTTTCCTTGATTGTTTATGTGGAATTCTCCATGACTGGTGCCTTAAATTGGTTTCATGCTCGATGAAATGACATATAATTCTTCTTCACGTTAAAAGAAAGATTAATAGTACATGAGAACATTGTCCGTGCATCAAATTAAAATATACTATTTTGGGTTTCTATTTTCCGCCTTAGTTTAATGTATGTCATGATCTATACAAATTGACGATCGTTGTTTTTATTCTTTGACTCGGAACAATGAGTCCAGCTTGTTTCCCATCATTTTCAAAATGCAAAAAATAGGAGAAATGCAGGAATAGGATGTCATGTCATGTTAAATCCTATGGGAATTAGAAACAAAAATTGTAATAAGTGTCGTTTGGTTGCATTGTATAAAAAACACATGAAATTTTCGGAAGGATTGTGTGTATGCCATTGTCGTCCTAAAACTAAAGTAAAATTTCCACAAGATTGACCTAAGATTTTTTTCTATGATTGCATGCAAAGTTGATCATATAAAAAATTCAAATCGTACAAACTAAAATATATCTGTAGAAAAATTTCCTAAGTAATTCCTAGATGATGTGAAGGGGTAAAGGAAGATCAACTTCTCTACCATTGTATACATATCGTAAGAAACCCAAAGACGAGCTATGTTGCAGAGAGTAGACGGGGTACTCGTCTAGAAAGCAGAGCGAACACCCCTCTTCTAGTTCTAGTACCGTGTTATCCATTGTAAACTTTCCACAAGATTGGACTCAAGGAATCTTTTCTATGAAATTGCATGCAAAGTAGATCATACAAAAAGTTCCTTTGGTTTCAAATTGTACAACAAAAAATATCGCTGTAAAATTCCTTTGAACCATATGCCATAATAGAAATCTAAATGAAACCATGGTAGGTGTGTGCATCAGTCGATGCAGAGACCATTGATTATCCTCGTGTTTGAAAATAGCTAAACTAAGTCATTTTACCATTGTAGTAAGAGGGTATGTGATGTTCTCGCCCACTAACATGGACGCGTGGGCCATGTATAATGAGGTGATATTAACATTCTGTTAAAGTTGTCATGTTGAATGTTTGCATAGCGGGAAGAGTGTGAATGAAGTATTCTCTTAGGTAACAGATGATCTCTTAGACATTAAAAGGAGACTATTCTCTCCGTGGTACCATATGTCGTCCCTTAACAGAATTTTCCAATATAACTTAATAATAATACACACAGTAATGATAAATAAGGTTTTTTTCTTCGAAAAATGGAGATAATAAGGGATAATGTATTGTATGAATTATATTTATTACTTCCTTTAGATGATGTGGAGGGATAAGGGAAGATCGCATTCTCTACCATTGTATACATGTCCCAAGAAACTAAAGACGAGAAATGTTGCGCCGGAGAGTAGACGGCCTAGCGTGTGGAGTGTTGAAAGCATAGCGACCAACCCTCTTCTATTTCCAGCACAGTATTATCCATTGTAATTTGAGGAGTTACTTCTGATCAGCAGACTTTCATGCGAGTATACACTTTCCTCAACTAGTTCTACCCATTGCATGCATGCATATGTCTTGTCGGCTTAGACAGGGTATATTCAGACACCAACCCTATGGCCCCTAGAGACTGATCATCTTACCGGAGAAAATACGTAGCTGATCTGTTGCCTGGCGGGCGCCGCGCAGCAGATGTTGGACGGAGGACAGACATCAGCGTCGTGGGCGGCACCGCTCGAGCCTGGATCCCTGACCCCTGATCAAATGGCCAGCTCGTTCGGTGGATTGGTGTTTGAGGTGCACCATAGCTTCAAGATGATACGACAGACTGGGAGTCCCGTCGCTCTCCTCTGGCCCACCTGGAAACACTGGGGCTCCTCGTCTTCACCTGGAAACGCAGGGCCCGGCACCTGTCAGTCAGCAATTCATACCCGCTGATGGGGATCTCGGACGGGCACAAGAAGAAATGCTACCAAAGGCAACGTGTTTTGGCGTTAATTTTGACATGCAATTGCCCATCGCCCTTGGTTAATGCTGCCTTGTTGGTTTCAGAGAGTAGCGTCGTGTTACTATGTTAGCATTTCGGTTGCTGGCCGCCCCTTCACGATGGCGTTGCAAATCCCACTTCATACGCCTAGAAATAAATTAACAGTACCGAAAAATGTAATTACAGATTACTCGAGTAAACAGTACTGATACGCCGAATAATAGTAAAAAAAACAACCAGAGAGAGGTCAACTCGTTCGTTCCGGATGATATGATCTTGCTTATTTTTGTAGAGACGACTTCTTTACAAGGGCAGAACTTTATGTAGGACGTGTCCCTGGCTACTCGATCCAATTTTGCGATATGTTATAGAAAGTAACTGACTGCACACTGGTCTTAGCCACTAGCAAGTGTCTAAACAACAGGAAAGAATTGCACCCACCCCTATATCCGCTCCCCTTTAAGCCATGGCCGCTCGCTAATTATGCTCAAGCTCCACCGCTGCTTCTCCAGATGCTTTGACGGCAAAAGCGAAGCCGAAATGATTCACAGAATTTGTACCTACCGTTATTGTTCGATCTTCAGTGCTCCCTGCACAGGAGAGTCAAAATGGCACGCACGCCACGAGAGCGAAAGAAGAGAAGGATGCATTATAACCGTGGACCATTTTCAGAATTAATAGTCAGAAAATCGATCATCACTAGGAGAGTAGAGTGTTTTGTTCACGTAGTATCACATCAGAGCGACTAACAGATTGTGAGTGTACGTCCATCTCACGGATGCAGGTGGCCGCCAGCGCACAGAACGGTGTGTGACGTGGCCGGACACTACGCACAGTTCAGGTGAGATATGGTTGCTGTTTGCAGCAACTTACAGTGAGATGGAAGTTTCTTTCCTATAGGATATATTGGTGTAGATTGTCACTTCGAATTGATCAGGTCTAATGCATTGTGTAGGTGTGCTATTCTAGTTTTGGTCTCCTAGTACAAGAGCCCTCGGAACTGAAGTCTTGGGATATCTGATGATGGTGACCATTTATTTATGAAGGAATGACAAAACAAAAACGTGTCTTGCAACGCGATTCGTCATAAATGGTGCTTTGCAACGCGATTGACATTGGCGCTAAAACAGCTAAGCATTGGAAAGACGCCAACACGACTGGCATGTCTATGTTGTTCAAAAACTCCAACGCGAGATTGGCATGTCTCCAATGAGGCAGAAAAAATGTTTTTTGGAGGACACACAAATAAGATAAGGGCATCTCTAACCGAATCCACGAAACCAGTTAGAGGAGTTAAAAAAAATCTGTTTTAAACGACTAAACCGCACCTAGCCAACCCTTATCGGCTTTAGAGGAGTAGCAATTTTACTCCTCACCAAGGCCGACTCTCAAATATACTCGGCCGTAGCTGCTCGAAACAAAATTTCAGCTTTCCACCCCGCATCGACACTCTCCCCCACACTCACTGCATCGTCACCGGTGTTGCCTCCGGCGACCACTCTTAGCCTCCGCCTACACCCTGTAACATCCGTCGCCTGCCTGCCCCACTCCAATTCGCTTGCCGGTTGCTTTCGTTGCTGGAATCTCTACCGTCTCTGGCGGAGCCAGAAGTACAAGGTTGTATTGTCAATTTAAATTTGTGATGTTAAGTATATGTATTTGTATGATTTTTTTAATTTTTCGCATGATTTTTATCCCATATTTGAAGAATTTGCCAATTGCCAAAATACCGTGGGGCTACGCCACTGCCGCTTCCATTTCGTCGTAGAATAATCCAACCCCGCCTCGATTCCGAACTTGGTTTGTTTCAAAACGGAGCCGCCGAAGGATGGAGATGACGTAGAACGCCCGCCGCGGAGCTAGGTGGCACCGGAATCGAGGTAGGCCGGCGAAACTCGGATCACGGTTCTGTCGCGGCGAGTTTGGTGTGCGACCAGCGACCAAGGTTCGAGGAGAATTTCCATATTTGAAAACCGAGAAATTCATACTCAGCTCCGAAATGATCTTGTTGAGTATCAGTGACCACTCCACAACACTTCATAGTTGTAAACTTTAAAATCTTTAGGACAAACTATACAAGTTAAAATATCACGAAACGAGGTTCAACCAAAAGTCCTACGGTAACCATAGTTACCAAGTTTTGATATCCACCGAGACTACGTGAGAGAGAGGTGCACACAACTGCTCTATGGGTAAAAGCCAAGATCATTTGCTTATGAGAAAAGTCTAATATGAACCTTAAACGTGTAGTCAGTAGCTAAATCAGACCCTAAACTTTAAATCCTTGAATGTAGCACACCGAACTAACAGATCCCGGTCAAACTCAACCCTACATCTGTTTGGCGTGCTGGGAAACGATAATCCCGACCGGGATAACAAGTTAGGCCCAGTGACAACGTGGGCCCACATGTCATTTCCATCTTCCCCAATCTGCCAATTGGAGCTCCTAGAGGCTCTCGGCGGTGGAGGGATGCCGTAGCCGACGACACCGTGCGAGTCAACCGGACCGTACCAGTTGGCCAGCAGCGCTGCTGCATGAACCAGCCCATCTCATGCCCCACCGCTCTTCTCGTCCCCGGCCGCTGAGCTCGAGTGCGTCGACGCCGACTGCCCAAGAATGCGCCCGCTTGTGCTTCGCCGATGAGAGGCAGCTCACTGCGATCTTGGACGTGCTGGGACGACCGAGGGTGGACCCGAGGAGGCGAGGACGCACGGCCTAAGAAGCCTGCGCAGCCTGTCTGCCTGTGCTCTCCTGCACGGCCCCGTGCTACCCATCTGTGACGCCATGGATATGGACTTCGTTGTGGTGGTCCAGGGACCAGGGTGCAAGCTGTTGCCGTTCTCATTTCAAAACGAAAACAAAAAACTGATGCATCTCGTAGTCAATTAGTGCAGATGTGCCGCACATACACAATGCCGGCTGGTGCTATGCTATTTTGCGTTTACAGGCCTAGACCACCTCCTCTCATCCCTCTCTCCCTCCCATTGATTTGTTAGCCTGTACAAATTAGAGAGAGATTGGGGAGAGAAAGACTAGAGGTAGAAGATGGATATGACATATGGGCCAGCCTAATCAGTGAGAGTAAGGAATTATTCTATTGGTACGTATTTTTTTGAAGGTACGTATTATTTTTCCAGCGCACAATACTGTTTAGGGTTGAGATTGACCGGGATCTGCTAGTTGGGTGTGTCAATTTCAAGGATTTAAAGTTTGGAATTTGATTTAGCTAATGACTACAAGTTCAAGGTTCATATTGGACTTTACTCTTTGCTTATCTCCTGGTACAAATGGCAGGATAGCTGCATGCCGCTCATCCTATCTCTAACACGTCACAAATATCTGCAGTGACACATTAAGTCACAGGTGGCATGGGCTATGGACGATGGATGCTCCTGTCAGCCAATTTGACCGAAATTGACAAGCATTCCACGTGTGAGAGGCTAACGCAGCACTAGCTGACGCCCAAATAGAAAAAGACGAGTCAGACCAAATCCAAAATGATGAGTGGCAGATCTTATGAAGATCATCTCAGAAAAGAGGAGAAAATAAACGTGCTCGATTTTTTTTAACCCCGTTGAACCAGCTATTAGAGCAAGTTAAAACGGGCGCAAAATTAACACCGATGGGCTTTCCTTATTTTTTACCGGGGTTTCTTTCCTTGTTCGGCCAAACCACACAAAGCGAGCACCCTTTCCCCAAATCTACTTCCTTTCACACAACGAAGGTTATTAATGTTCTATTTTGGTTGCTTTCCACAATAGCATTTGAACACATGCCATGTTTGGTCACAAGGGGAAGGTGCTAGCTCAATAGCTTTGCATCCTTCAACCATTGTGGTGTCCAAATGTTGTGGACTTTTGTGGTGTTATATGTTAGGTTATAGAAAGCGAATCAAAGAGGAAATGTTGGCATGCATGTTTATCCAGATGTCAATTAGAAAGGACTACCACCAACTCCAACATGGAGTGATAAGTTTCCTATAATTGTCTTATTTTGTCCGTTATTTTCATATGTACATACATAAACTAGAAAATACAACTATTTGTAGTATAAATTTCTACGGATTTTACCTAAAAGCAAAGTTTAGGGTTTACAAGTAGAACAACGTTCCGCAAAAGGCAAAACAGAACTCCTACACCTATGCGTTAAAAACAAAATTCATACTTGCTTAAATTTTATTTATAAACGGTTTTGCTAGCCGAGAACTAAGTTAGTGCTCAATCGAGTCATATTCCGTAATGATTTGCATCACGATTCGTGTACTATGAGTTACAAGTTAGGTTACAACTCAGATTTTTTTCAATTACAAGTGCGTTGCAATTGAGAGAAAATGTCCCAATTACAATATGAGTTGCAACTGAAATTTAATAACGTGACTGAGAATTAACTTAATTCTCGATCGACTGAGAATTAGTCACACCCATCTTAATTCTCTCGAACTTACCGTAGAGAACACATAACCCAAGCGACGTTCGGTGTCGCGTTCGCGAACGTTCGCGCTGGAGTAGCGTCCCTTTCGTAGTATGAGCAGCATGGTTAAGAAAAGAGGCAGTTGGTTAAAAGTACAGGACACTTAACCGTTGGATGTAGATCCAACGTCCCAGAAAACCGACTCAAATTCAAGAGCGAAAAGACAAGCACTTAGTGGGTAGGTGATCCCCTTTACCCCTACTGTCACTTAGCATTGACTGTCTGTGATTGCCAAAATAAAAAACATTGACCGTCTCTGGAGAATTCGTCGGTACACACACACACGCTGCAATGCTTGTCAGGTTTGGTGACAACTAGGACTGCCTGTTGTACCATAGTGGCAGTAATTTATTGCGCCAGTATCGATTCTGCAATGCAACAACCGCCGTGGTTCGGTCCATATTCGTCGATATTCATTGATTTAGTAGTAGTGAAATGAATGGCTACCAGCATCAATTTCTCTTTAAATCTCGAATCCTGCCGTCTCCTACTCCTTAAAATACACATCACTTCATTTTTCTACCGATCCTCCTCTACGCTTTTCCATTACAATCTCTCCTACCTATCCCCACATCTCGCCATGTCCCACGCCATGGAGATGTCCAAGCAGCGCCTCGACGGCGACGACCTCGACGACGACGGCCGGCCGCGGCGCACGGGCACGGCGTGGACCGCCAGCGCGCACATCATCACCACGGTGCTGGGCTCCGGCGTGCTGTCGTTGGCGTACGCGGTGGCGCAGCTGGGCTGGGTGGGCGGGCCCGGCGTCATGACGCTGTTCGCCGCCGTCATCTACTACACCTCCTCGCTCCTGGCCGACTGCTACCGCGCCGGCGACCCCGTGGCCGGCCCGCGCAACCGCACCTACATGGCCGCCGTCCAGGCCACCCTGGGAGGGTCCAAGGTGAAGCTCTGCGGCGCCATCCAGTTCGCCAACCTCTTCGGCATCGGCATCGGAATCACCATCGCCGCCTCCGTCAGCATGCTGTACGTCCTCACTAGACTCCCCCCTTCTGTTTTTTTTGTTTCTGCAAATATACGAAGCCTTACGATTTTTGTCGTGCACCGTTTCGTGCTGCTAGCGCGATCAAGAGGGCGGATTGCTTCCATGAGGAAGGGCACAAGAGCAAGTGCCACAGTTCCATCAGCCCGTACATTGCCATCTACGGCATCATGGAGATCGCCTTCTCGCAGATCCCCGGCCTGGACAGCATGTGGTGGCTCTCCACCCTCGCCACCGTCATGTCTTTCACCTACTCCACCATCGGAATCTCCCTCGGCGTCGCGCAGATTATAGGTACGTCAGTTGTCCGTCGGGTAAGAATCAGACATGTAGAGAAGCACCGAATTTATTGACATTTGCAACAAATAAAATTGCAGCGAACGGGGGAATCAAGGGCGGCCTGACCGGCGTAGCCGTTGGCATCAGCGCCGCCGGCAGTGTCACCGCGATGCAGAAGCTCTGGCGCAGTCTTCAGGCCTTCGGGAACATGGCGTTCGCGTACGGCTTCTCTATCGTCCTGCTCGAGATCCAGGCAAGTCGCTGTACAGACATCTCGATCTGTTTAATTTAACTCCGCCGTCTTTGTTAATTCGCATATTGCCGTACTACGTCGGTTCGCGTGTTGTGTTTGATCTTTCATGGTCTGTTCCTCGCACATGCTATTATTACAGGACACGCTAAAGGCGGCGGCGCCGTCGGAGGCGAAGGTGATGAAGAAGGCGACGGCGGTGAGCGTGGCGGTGACGACGATAATCTACCTCCTCTGCGGGTGCGTCGGGTACGCGGCCTTCGGCGACGGGGCGCCGGACAACCTCCTCACGGGCTTCGGCTTCTACGAGCCCTTCTGGCTGCTGGACGTGGCCAACGCCGCCGTGGCCGTCCACCTCGTCGGCACGTACCAGGTCATCTCCCAGCCCGTCTTCGCCTACGTCGAGCTGCGCGCCGCCGCGGCCTGGCCCGACAGCGCGTTCGTGGCCACCAAGGAGGTCAGGCTCTGGCCCACGCCGCTCCGCGTCTCCGTGTGCCCGCTCCGGCTGACCTGGCGCACCGCGTACGTGTGCGTCACCACCGCCGTGTCCATGCTGATGCCCTTCTTCGGCTCCGTGGTGGGGCTCATCGGCGCCATCTCCTTCTGGCCGCTCACCGTGTACTTCCCCGTGGAGATGTACATGGCGCAGCACCGGGTGCCGCGGGGCAGCACGCGCTGGCTGTTCCTCCAGGCGCTCAGCGTCGTGTGTCTCCTTGTGTCCGTCGCGGCCTTGGCCGGCTCCGTCGCCAACGTCATGGCCGAGTTCAAGAACCACAACCCGTTCCGCTGATAGTGCTAGTGCTAACCGAAGGAAATTCGTCGGACAGTAGTGCTTGCTTCATTCACTGAATCAATGTTTGCAAGCAGAAAACCTCTTACAGTACTACTTTGATCAGATGCAATGTCGACTGCATCTTGTATGGTCAGAAGAAGCTCTCGCCCGGTGGTGGTCAGTTTTTGTTGAATTGCACAAACAAGGGCGGCTTGTAGTAGAATAGTCGTGGAGGTTGTGTGGGGGAGACAACCCCTTGGCGTTTACATGTGTTCTATTTCCAGTGACCTGACACTCGACAGTGTTCTTCTGCCTACATGTGTTGGGTTTCAGTGATCTTTTAGACAACTGAATCTTGGGTCGATTGAGTGGTAAATTATTCAGTGCCTCTTTAACTCAGATCAGATTAGTGAATAGCCCTTATCCGGATGTGCTCCGCCTCGTGTTGACATGCCCAATCTAGGATCCCGGGTTCCCTCTCACAAATTTAGATAAGTAAATAGCCCTGAATTTAAGAGATTAATTGTGAGTAGTACACTCTATTAGAGAGGAATGTTTTGACAACCTCGAAGGATAGGGTTCAATCCAGATACAGTAATGATAGATATTTCTAAAGCGATCTCGTCTAGAAAACAGTCAAAGGTCGTGGACTCATGAGCGCTTCATTTGGTTGTTTGCGAGACTGGTTTCGAAAGAGAAGAGCTGATGATCTATTAGTATGTGGCAAAGCTAATATGCAGGAAGCACAAACTATTTTCCGAATTTTGCAGCAATTTTTCCACCTATCAGGGCAGCTTCCAAACTGGAACAAATCAGGCATTATGTTCAGTACTAAAGTTTCTTTGCAGGAAAAACAAGATATCAGGAACTTATTTCCAGTGCCAGATATGGATAACTCCTTCGTTCATTTGGGTCACCCTCTTATTCTTCCAGCCAAGGATAGAGCTATAGCTTACAATTTCGTGTATGAAAAGTTTAAGTCTAAGCTTTCTACTTACAAAGCAAATAGGCTTTCACATGCAGCGAGACTGACCTTGATCAAATCTGTGTTCTCTTCAATTCCTGTATATTACATGTCCAATATTCTGTTTTCTAAGAAATTTCTTGCTAGGCTCACGGCCATCATCAGGAATTTCTGGTGGACTGGTGTTAAAGATGATTCTACTACAAAAGCCTTATGTTTGAGAGCTTGGGCAGACATATGCACAGAAAAAAAGTTAGGAGGCCTCGGCATTAGAAATTTGCAAGCGATCAATCAGAGTTTAATTCTCTCGGCTGCTTGGAGGCTTGCTAAGGAACCTAACAGTAACTTGGCTCTTATCCTCAAGTCAAAGTACCATGCTGATACCTCGATCTGGAGAGCGAAAGCCAGTCTACCCAAGTCAGCCTTTTGGACAGCCATACTCAAGGTGAGACATCTCTTGATCTCTGCATCTTTTTATCAACTTGTGGATGGTAGTTCGTCTATTTGGAGCTCTCCTTGGTTCTCTAAATGGCAAGATATTTATGAAAATCTAATTATCCAACAACCACCCTTCTCCTATCCAGCAGTGGTAAAGGATTTATGGTATAACAATCAAAAGGCCTGGAATAGCCAACTAGTAAATTCACTGTTTACCCCTGAAACTGCAGCTGCCATCTTGCAAACTCCCATTGTTGATTCTACAGGTCATGATGTACTTGTATGGAAGCTAACCCCTGCAGGTGAATTCTCAACCAAAAGTGCCTACAAGCATTGTTTCAATAATCTTCAATTCCCTGTTAATCAGAGACCCAAGGTAGTGCCGCAACATGTAATTACTCTTCTCAATCATGTTTGGGCAGAAAAATTTATGTTACCCAAGGTTCAAACTTTTGCTTGGAGACTACTTCGTCGAGCCCTAGCTACTGGAAAACGAGCAGGTAAATATTCTAAGCATATAAAATCGGAGTGCGCCAGGTGTGGTGTGGAAGAAGATGAAATGCATTTGTTATTTTTATGTCCCTTCTCCAAAGCAGTTTGGTTTTCACACCCTTGGTACATTAAAATTGAAACGTTAGTTACTACACATCACACTGTACCTGAAATGATACAATGCTTGCTTTCATCCAGTCACCCTCACATTTCAAACATTAATCTCTATACTTTTCTTTGGTGCTTGTGGAAAGTGAGGAATGACTATCTATTTAATCACAAAAACATCAAGACGGAGCAGGTTTTTGCTCTATACAATGCTATTATGCAGGACTCTTTGCTCATTAAGGAGTTGCAGGTTCAGGATTTGCAGTGGAAGGAAGATCAAGGTCAGCCAAAACATTTACTACTTACCCCTGCTGTTTCTCCTCAAGTTGAATTCAATTTTTCAGGTTCACTAGTATACTCGGATGCGGCATGGTCTCTGGAGCCAGGACAAGAAGTGGCTAAGGCAGGCATAGGTGTATTTTTACAGTTAAATGGTCACCATCCCAGCCATTTATGCATCTCTGCTGTGTCACCACCAGTAGCATCAGCTCTTCAGGCAGAAGCTTACGGGCTGCTATTGGCGGTGAAGATTGCAGCTGAATTGCGTGTGCAGGACCCCAAGTTTTTGACAGATTCTTCAGTGCTTGCTTCGGCTGTAGTGGAGCCTGACATTTTCAAAGCAGGTTTGTGGGCTGTCCGGCCAATCCTAGCAGCTATTCAGGCTGCGCCGTCATATCAACCAAGCAGGATAGAAAAGGTACACAGGAGCCTGAACTTTAAGGCACATCATCAGGCCAGAATTGCTGTTAAACTACAGGATAAACCTTTTAGCTTCAAGTGTTTACAGACAAATCAAGGCTTAGGTTCAAATCAAGGACAATGTTCTACATGTAATGTGCTATCAGCAATGAGTGTACAGCCACTCAAGCTGCTGTTTGTAAAGTGTGTTTAGAACCTTATATTAATGAAATCCTTTAGTTCAAAAAAAAAAAAAAAAAAAAAAGAGAAGAGGAAAAGTAAGCACTATGGGAAAATCAAGGAGAAATTTACACATGCTTCCAAACTCATATGCTCCTGTCTGAATAAAAAAATAGTATCACATTTTAAGAAATTCTGAAAATGTGACAATAAACATATACAAGTGCTCTACCTATGTCAAAGTTTCATGATGAAATGATATTTTTGATTCTCTGTTTGAATTAAAATAAGAGATTAGTGTTCAAAATGGAATTTAAAAATATTGTTTTTAGAGCACTAATTTTATTTTATTCGCACGGACAAAATGTCATCACTAAACTTTGCATATAGAGTTAAACGCTTGGGGGATCACGAAGTTGCCATGGATGAGCGCATTGGCCGCGAACTCAAAAAATGCTAAATTTTGGTCACGTAGTTGTGTGTATGAGCTCCGATCGTCACTCCGTCAAAATGGGCGTTAAGTCGCTGACGTGGCAGTATGCCGTTTTACATAATACACCCTATATTGTTTTTTCTTCACACATATTTTTTTCCTACTAAAAAAATTAGTTCAGGCATTTTATCAAGCAGGTGATGGACGCACGCCGGAGCAGGGGTGCAAGCGCGGGCGCCTTCGTCCGCCTCGCCGACGCGCACGGCTGCTTCCAGGAGTCCGTGGTCGCGCTCAAGCAGGACGTGGCCGAGGCGCTGGCGGCCGTGCGGCGCCGCGACGGGGCGCGGCTCGTGTCTTCCGTGCGCGCGCAGCGCAGGGCCGGGAAGGAGCTCGCGCGTCTCGCCATCGCCGCCAGGGAGTGCGCCGTCCGGCCGTCATGATGGGTGGGGGCGGCGCGGCGGAGGTGGAGATGACGGGGCTGCTGATGGAGTCGGCGGCGGTGACGGCGGCCGCGTCGGCCGCGCTGGTCGGGATGGTGGCGGCCATGTCGGCGTCCGTGGCATCCGTTGCGGCGGAGTCGTGCTCGTGCCCGGACATGAAGGCCCGCGAACGCGCCGACCTCGAGACCTTCCTCTAGGGACGCACCTACTGCCACCGCCTCGGCCGCGTGTGGCACCGGAGCTACCTGCTCTACGGGCCGCACGGCACGGGCAAGTCCACGTTCGCGGCGGCGATGGCGAGGTTCCTGGGCTACGACGTCTACGATGTCGACCTCTCCCGCGCCTGCTGCGACGACGACCTCCGCGCGATGCTCCTGGACACCGCCCCGCGGTCGCTCATCTTAGTCGAGGACCTCGACCGGTACCTGCGCGGCGGCGGCGGTGACGGGGAGACGTCCGCGGCGAGGGCCACGAGGGTGCTGGGCTTCATGGACGGGCTGTCGCCGTGCTGTGGCGAGGAGCGCGTCATGGTGTTCACCATGAGCGGCGACAAGGAGGGCGTGGACCCGGCCGTGCTGCGCCCGGGGAGGCTGGACGTGCACATCCACTTCACCTTGTGCGACTTCGAGGGCTTCAAGGAGCTCGGCGAGATCATGCTCGCCAACCGTGCCTCCCCCGAGCCGCGCGCTCCACACTGTCATCAGCGCGCTACAGCACGTGGCCGCCCCGCCGCTGACGTAGACGCGGACGAGCTCCGCCGCCGCGCGGCCGCCCAGGCTGACCTCCAGCTAGCTCCCCGTGCGTCACGTCAAGCAGCTCCTGTGGGGGTTATATAGACTTTTTTCATCGAAAAAGGACCTAACAATTAAAGAAATAAAATTATAAGGATGTACATGTAAAAAACAGTCAGCCACGTCAGCGACTTAACGCCCATTTTGACGGAGTGACGAACGGATCTCATACACACAACTACGTGACCAAAATTTAGCATTTTTTGAGTTCGTGACCAATGCGCTCATCCGTGGCAACTTCGTGACCCCAAGCGTTTAACTCTTGCATATATGTCGGATATGTTTGTTACAATTTTTTTCAGATTTATTTTTGAATTTTTAATATTTATTTTTAAAAAAATAATCGGCTAGGAGCGGGAGGCAAAATGCATCTCCCAGTACTAAAAAAAACTACTACTATCTTAAAGAGCGCCGTAGGGAAGTGTTGGGCTAGTTGGCGGGAAGTAGGCCCAGTACGATAATACGAAATGGGCCCGTTATTCTTTTTTTCGAGATTGTGGGGGTCCCATTGTAGCCTGACGGCCTGAGAAAGACGAGGCAAATCCAATCCTACTCTCACTCTCCCCATTCCGCCTCCCCTCCGCCGTCCCCCGCTCTCCGCCGGCCCGGGAGCTCGTTGCAGCGCGGCGGAGCCAAACTCTACTCCTCTTCCCGTACCTTTCTTTCCTCTCCCTCTCATCCGAGTCCTGACCTACCAACGCGGCTCTAAATCTCTCCTATAGTCTAGCACCATGCCCTGCAGCTGCGGCCTTGCCGTGCCTTAGCGTCTCCGCCGACGCCTCGATCCCGCTTCTCACCCCTGCATCTCCGTTCCTGGTATTACTCGCCGCGACATCGCGTCCCTGCTGTCTCCACCCCGTCCGCAGTCTTTGTCCATTGGGTTTTTATTTATTATGAGGTTGTTTTCATTCTAGCGATTAGTAGTTAAATCGCACTGACCTCCATCTCTGGGTGCGCCGGTGCACACAGGGAACACTATCTAGATCCCACCCTGGCTATGAGCCTATGATCTGTAAGAAATCGGTGCCTCTGCTTTGCCTGTGACATGATTTTCTTCTTGTTGGTGGTACATTCTAATTTTACTAGGGTTCATGTTAAAGATATTGGGAATATATGGGTAAAATGCTGTATTTCAGCCTGCTTTAGTGTTTCAAGTGTGTGGTCTCATCATGACGGTTGTTCCGTTGTATTTTCTTTACTTAGCTTTTAGGGTAGTTTTGTGGCAGGTTGAAATCCCTAACAAAGTTCATTTCAGGTGGACTTCGTAATCCTCTCTGAACATCAGAGAGTTTTACTTTATCTTATAATAGAAATTCTTTCTTTTCTCTCAAATCCTTGCGCACACTCTCAGTTCATTGGTCGGAAATAATTGTTGAGAACATATACATGCTAAATTTAGTTCATAGCATTAGGAGATTGCACCGGCCTATTCGTTTTAAAGCAATACTGACTCCTCATAAATCATCTTGAGCACTGGCTACATTGTTATGCAAAATTGAGAAATTTGTTATTTTGAGTTAGATCAGTTCAGTTGATACTTGATACTGTTCTGGATATATGACATTCTTCTTGCTAATTTGGTTTTTGGTATATACTCATTCATATTTTTAACCTACAGGTTTGTCTCTAGTTAATTCTAGAATTCAAGAAGCAGGAATCATGAGCTACTGCCAAGCTACAACATACAAACCTTATGGTGGGCTCAGTTTGGACAGGCCATTAGGTCTTGGGAGAACGCAACGTTCTTCTAGATCTTGCAAGCTGCAAGGGAAAGTATATCCAAGGCTTCTTGTTGCTGCTTCCCATAAAAGGCTTGGTCCTGTATATGCGTCAAGTGGGAAGGGAAACCTCGATTCTGTCAATGATGTAAGTAGCCTTTGCAGCTTTCGTATGATTGATCATTTCTTTTTATTTGTGGAAGAGTTGTATTGGAAACTTGTGATTTCTGTACAGCCTAGCAAATTATCAAGTTTGATTTGGTTCGGTACTGTGGAAGTTTATTATTGATGTTGAAGGGAAACTTTAGTTTCAGGGAACCATCTACATGAAATAGGGATATAGTATAAAATGGAGCATGCTAACTCTTAAGTCTTAACCCTGTTTTTGGCTAGAATTAATGGATCAGACAACTGATATGACACACAACAACGCATATTTTTAATACATTTAGGTTGTTAGGCACAATTGCTCCGTGGAACCAATCTGCTCAACTTATTGTTGCTTCCTTTTCAGCCATTCTCTATGGAATCATTGAACAGAGCAATGGATGGAGCAAAAAAGCAATGGTCCGTCCAAGGCTTTTTGATGGAGCAAATGTCTAAGATTACAGGACAAGGGTCTGGTGGAAATGGTGGAAATAATAACCGTTATGGAGGCAGCGGTGGTGGTTCTGATGGCCCAGAGGACGAATCTTTCACGGAGTCATTGTATGAAATGGTCCAAATTTTGTTAGCGACTGTCGCTTTTGTACTCATGGTAATTACATTGCTTCATTCTTCATTCTTCCTCCATTCTGACACACTTCATTTTTATAACGGTAGTTCTTTGCAGACCTTTCAGTCTCTTGTAGTGCCTAGATATACTGAGTTAAGCGAGCACTTTGGTTATTTCATGTGCAATCTTTTTGCTGTTTATTCGTAGCTATAGGTGATGGTATAAATTGCATGAAGATACCATTATAGGTTTATTACTTTTAACACTCCTTTCTTCTTGTGTACTTGGTGGACTCAGAAGGGTTAAAATGAATACTTGAAGTGCAGAATAGTGAGATTTCCATTATCCATTAGTTAGAAAACCATGTGTTTGGTACTTTGGTTCCTGCTTTTGTCAAAGAAAACACCATCATTTCTTCTTGGCAGCTATTATTGTATTTATCATATGTATTAATCTTTGGGGTCGCTTATTATAAGTAAAAAGATGAAAGTACCCTTCCTACTAGAGAAGCTTACTAGGGATGTTGATTGATCAATGTACAATCATTGACATGTGCTATATCTTTTGTGGTCATCTTCATTACTAGAGCTGTTCTAAATGAATGGGGATTTAAACTTGCATCTGCCAAAGTCCCTTTACACCATAGCATACATAACATGAGTGTATTCATTCTTGCTGGCTGTAAACTAAGGATCCCCCACATATGCTTTCTAACTCATGCTTGCTTTGTTAATTGTTATGCAGTATATCCATATAATCAGGGGAGAGGAGTTGTACCGCCTTGCTAGGGACTACACCAAGTATCTCGTTACTGGTAAGAGGACATCCCGGCTGAAGCGTGCCATGCTTGACTGGCGTAATTTCTCAGATAGCATTACAAAGAAGGACAGCACACAAGATGATGTGTATGGAAGCCCAATTGCTTCTGAATCCATGTGGTGGCAACAGCCCCAGAAGTTTGTTCATCATCTGGGGGAACTTTTCAGAAGCAACTTGCGCCCAGAGGCCCATGAATCTTAATCCTGGCATCCCACAGTCGCGTTTGAATTTTCACCTCAGGAACTCCTCGTTTTAATCATATATAGGCCGCTGCTAAGCACATCGACGGCCAGCTGCTGTTTCGTGCGGATGGTGGTTCTTGCCTAGTGCAGTGAAATCCATATGCTGTCTATCGTCTGTATTGACTACGGAACAGGAGGGAGATGAGTTGTTCTGGTCAGTTTTGTACGTCATGTAACACGGCTCGTCAATGGTGCGCAGGTGGCCTCTTGAATGCTGAATTTGACGGATCAGAACTGCAGTGTGTCCAAGTACTAGTAAATCAATGCAGAGTGTACTACCATACATTTATAACGGATGTTGTGTTTTCAGTGTAAGCACTGTGAGCTATGTTCCTTCGTTAGTGTGCTTTGCTTTCCTATGGGCCATGATAATTCAGCAGTCTACCTTGGTTTGTCTGTTTGAAGAAACTACGGTGACTTGCAAAATAACCTTTTCCCAGCTAGATGAAAGAGAGTGTTGTTTGGCTCGATTCTTCATGTTGCAGACGCCATGAACAAGTCAAAATCAACTACTCCATAAAGTAGATTAGATTACATATTTATACATTTCTGATGAGTCCGTTTAGACGGGCCTGAAGAGTGGTCTGATTAGGAGAAGGCATGATTAACCCAGTAGTAGTTCACGTCATTCGATAATAAATTGGAGACAGAAAGGAACAAACTGCACCATGGCTTGTGTCAATCAAACTGCTCATAAATAGCAGACTAATGGTCTTAACACCGCGATTTCCGGGGCAATGATGCTGCCCAAAGCCAGGACGACGAAATTGGTCACGCCTCCTGTTTATGTTCTTCTATTCCTTCATTTCAGGCAGCTGATCTGGAATTAGTTAGTTCGTCAAGGTCTCTCGAAACACACTTGTCCAGCCCAGACGACCGTTTCAGTTAAGACCGCTGGCTAGCGCCGATTCAGCAAGTAAACAATCAAGATTGGTTCTTGCCTCGTCGATCATACTGATTCACTCATTCATTCTCGCACAAGCAAGCTAACAGAAGAAACGTAATCGACGATCATATATAAACCCAGTCAATGAAAGAACGCCTAAAACAAGGGTGAAAAAGTGCCCCAAAAGGAGGAGATGAGAGAGGATCAGAATAAGCACAGACAGTGATCCTCCTTTCGTTGTCACTCGCGGTAAGAAAAGCTCGATGGATCGGCGGTGGAAGCGCGTGGACCCGGTCCCGCGCGCGAAGCCGTCGCCTCGTCTGGACTCATGCATGGCGAATGATTCCCGTCGCCGTCGGACCGAGACCGGCACGACAGCGGCCGGCGGCGGCTCGTCGGGAGTTCCTGCTGTAGACGAGCGATACAGATGAAAAGCACCATCATCTGCATCTGTAGACGACGGGGAACGGAGAGAACCTACCATATGGAAGCTGGCATCGGAAAGCAAAAGGCAGTGCAATATCGCAGCTTGGGCGCTGTTCCGCCATGTGCGGTAAACCGCGCAGGTTAGAGATGGGACGCGTTAGGCATTTGGTCAGAAAATTGTAACGTGACCGTGATGTTGTCAGACAAGGGCTGTAGTAAGCCTGCAACCGTGTTTTTTTGTCGGCTTAAAAAATACTCTAAGTTAAATTTATTCTGTTAGGCGGTCAACTTATTACTCGAGACTTCTAATTTAGTTATGACGTAGAAGCTCGGTCAATAAGCTGTACGACACGCGTAAAAAAAACTGTACGACATATGACAGAACCTATGGAGGGGCCAACTTATTTTTTAAGCTGTCAAAAAAACTAGGCTGATTCAGTGTATCAGACATATGAGAGAGCAGGCAAACCAAACATCCACATTCGTCCATTTGAAAAAATATGTCTGGTCAGGGCAACTTCAACGGGTGATTCAAACGGAAATAAAATATGTCCGCTTTTAGTCCGTTGGGTGGTCAGGCGAATAGACATCTGGTATTTCTCCGTCCTTCCCTGACTAGTTCACCCAACAACGTGATCCATTTGGTCTGTTTTTTCCGGGTTTTTTTTTTCATTTTGGACACAATCTTCATTACAAATAAACAAAATATTGCACATAGTTTATTACTATCAAATAAATAAAAAGCACATATAAATCTAAAATTGTAGCAAATAATTGGAAGAAAATGCGATGATAGAACTAGTGGTTTCCTCCGCATCCTTCGTAGCTCTCTCTTGTTCTTTGGCAAATCTAGACTTCTTCTCTCCTTCTTGATTAGGGATTGTCTTTATAATTGTAGACCACATGGTATAGATACCATCAGCTCGGTAGTATTCCTTATTGTATTGGTCACCATTGATCTCATAGTTGACCTCTGGGGAATTGCCTTCTGAAAGCTTAGAGAACATCAAAGAGCGCTGAAGCACGTTGACGTCATTGTGAGAACTTGCAATGCCGGAAAAAAGTGACAAATCCAGAGATCTTGTGATGCCATAACTTCAAGTATGAATGCGCACTCTCCAACATGTCCCATATATTCCCCCTGCGAGGCAAATGGATAGTTCTTGCACTCCCAATGCATACAATCTATGCTTTCAAGCATCCTAGAAAACCCTTTCAAAGCATTGATCGATAACAACTAGGTTGTATCTGCAGTGTTGATCTCTCTTAAAAGTCAAAACTTACAAGGTTGACCAAATATATAGAAGGGATCAACAACTATAATTAAAATAAAAAATTACCAAAATATGTCTCACGGTGTATTTATTGATACTCATATTCGTTATGTATATTTGATCGGAACTTCTCTGCATACGACATTTTTCGTACGATTCTTGCCCGACGAGTTGAATCGGACACAAAGTGTCGTACACATAGCAGCTCTCATATTTGATCAAACTTAGATAACTGACATTTGGCTTAGTTATATTTTAGGGCAGAACAAGTATAGCGGCTCAAGGGAAAATTATGTGCTTGGTTTCATAAAATTCACATAAGAAAATATACATCACAGCACACTTTTTTTTTTTTTGACGTGGGACAGCAGACAACCAATTAACCTGTCGTTGAGTGTAGGTGCTGCAAAAACATCACGTCACGTTTTCCGTAACTGCGGCACATGTGATACGTTTGTACGCACTGGCAATCTTTTCTGCTCCCTTTTCCTTGTATATACGTGTCCGTATCATCCTGAAAACAGTACTAGAGAAAACTTTGTGAAAATACACGCAAAGATTATTTCCTTTCCGGGACCAGTCCAGATTTAATCAGCAAACTCGCGTGCGTACGTAAAGGCGCCGCAACTTTGTCAAGAGCGGCACGCGACGTCTGCTACACGCACGCACCCTATTTATTCATGTCGTCTGACAGACACGACCATGCATACATACATCACTGTATTGCATCGCGTACTCCAGCCCGATAGAGTTGCTGGTATTTTTTCCTGGACGGACGCGGACAAGTCGTCGACATATCAAAAAATAAAAAAAAAATCAACCCGGCCAGAGACGGAGAGGATACCGGGTATCGGCGCCGGTCTCTTTCGGCGCATGCAGCAGCCCCACACAAATGTCACGCGCACGGCGCCTCCGCCCGCTCCCCTCCTGAATTTGACAAATTTGAACCTTTTTAGAATATATATCAAACATAAAATAAATCCGAATTAAAGAAAATCACCATCTGACCGTTTTTTATGGCGCCGCGGCCCTAGTTTATCATGTATCATAGCATGATGCCCCGGTCAAACCCGGTTTTTTTTAGCATGGCGCCCAAGCCCGGTCCTCCATGTAACTAATTTTTTAAAAAAGATTTTGGAGATTACATACTAACTCGGATTGAGATGGTCTAAAAATCAAAATTGTTCCGAAAAGACGAAGAACTTTCGTCACTGTAAGAATCGTTTGGTGTAACCAAGCAATAGTTGTCAACACAAGATCCTCTAAAATTTCGTCGAAATTCTCACGTTCGAGATCCGATTTGAGTCATCCTCGTATCTATTTTGATCTTCTCGTTGAGGGCTATATACATTGGTGAAATTACATATTCAATTTGACATTCTCTGTGCCTCATCATAGTTTGATTCCACGGAACTGTTGCGCTCACAACTATTGCTTGGTTGCAGCAAACGATTCCTAATATTATCTCAAATAAAAAATGTGACGATGCCGAAAGATATCCGTCTTTTCAAAACGAATAACTTTGATATTTTAGATCACCTCAATCCGAATTAGTATGCAATCTCTAGATTCTTTTAAAATATCGGGTCCATGAAAACCCGCGGGCTAGGGCGCCGTGCTAGTAAGCACAACCCCTCAGGTTAGGGCGTCGTGCTAAAAAAAAAGCGTATCCGGATGCGCCAACGTGGCGTCTCTGACCGGATGCGCCACGTATTTGACCGGGACGTTATGTTGTTCAACACGGGGTCTCAGGGCCGGCGTTGTGAAAAAGAGCAGATGTTGAATTTTTTGAATTTAGTACTCATTTTATGTTCAGTCTTTTTTAAGTGAAATTTGACAAATTTCACGGTTCGTTCCGCTTCCGCCGGCCATGGCTGCACCGCAGAGATGGAGGAAGTAGACATACGACCCGTTTGTCGCTGTCCCTCTCTGCGGGCGGGCAGGGCTGAGCATATGGCGTCACCTCCTGAGCCTACCCCGTCCTCTCACGCTCCTGCACACACACACCCCTTCCCCCCTCTCTCTCTCTCCTCTGGATATTAGCTGTCATGGAAAGTGAGACGATGGAGCAAACTGCTACACGCACGTGGTGCTCCGTCCGTCGTCTCCACCACGTCACCCCTCCGGCTCTCCGCGACCTTTTTTCTTTGCCTGGTGTGTTTTTGGGACGTACTGTATGTGCAGCTGAGAAAGAGCGCCGCTGTTCTAAAGCTAGCAGTGTCCCGTTTCCTTGTCTTAGAAAAAGAGAAATCTATCTATCCATCGGCCACCACCACCACCAAGCTCTCTCTCCCCCTGTGCGTGTGTGTGTATATATAAATGCTCAGGGGAGGGCCTCCCTGATCCCCAAATGTCCCCGACCCCTCATACATCCTTAAACCCCCCATAAGCCTTCCTTGTCTCCTTCCCTTTCCCCTTCGGCTAGCTCCTCTCCGGCCGACTCCCGGTGACAGGCGGCGCCTCTGCCATCGGAGCCGCACCTCGAAGAGCGCTGGAGAAAGAGCCGCACCTCGACGCCTCTCCGTCCTCCATCGATCTCTACTGCTCAAGGTTCCCCAGGTGAGAGATCTCTTCCCATGTATTTCTCCGACCTCCTCGCCATGCATGCATGAAGTTATATACAGTATCAGTTTGGCTAGCTAGCCAGCTTCTTCTCTGCTTCCGCTAATCACTAGAACTACTTCCTTCTCAAATCCAACCGTAGCGGCGACCTCTCTTCTCCTTTTGTTCTGCTTAATATATAACTTGACCATGGTCGCCGGCGCAAGCGCAAACATACATCCACCAGCTAGCCATGGACGTACGTATTCTTCGCCTCCCTGCTCCTTAGAGAGAGAAAGTTCAGAGATAGAGAGAGACGAAACGAGTAGGAGGAGGTGTGGCGTGTGTATGGCGCGAGGTACAGACGCGTATACGTATGAACGTACGTGTCACTAGGCGCCGCTCGGTTGGCGGGCGCGCGTCTCTACAGCTGGCTCCTGCCTGGATATCTAGCTACGTCGGCGACCCGATTAATTAGCCTCACATCACCCAAATTTAACTAATAGTCCCTCCGTCTCATATTAAGTGTCGCAAAAAGGAGTAAAAATGGACGTATCTACACTTAAAATACATCTAGATACATCCATTTCAACGACACTTAATATGGGACGGAGGGAGTATGATGGGAGCCGAGCTAGGGAGTACATATGAGTATTGATTATGGTATGTATGTAGTTAAGGGAAATTAATGAGTAACTGAGACAAGATGCACTCTTACCATTAGTACGTACGTAGTAACAAACGGTTAGTGCGTGCTACACTAGTTGACAAATTCGTCAATCATGGTTTCTGTTACCAACATCGCACCATCGACGGGACAAACCGTCTTTGTCCTTTCTCCCTTTCCCTAGCTTCCTTCGTCCCACACCCTACCTGGCCCTTTTTCTTTTTCTCATGTAAAGATAAACAAAACTGAACTTCTTTATTTTTATTTTGAGCAAAGTGTATGTGCTGTGCACAAGCAGGAAGAACCATGCTTCATGCATGTATGCATGCCCAGCCACCCAGGTCAGGTGAAGCCACGCACGCATATGCATGTGAGTCCCCGAATATCTTTCCAACCAAAAAAGTGATGATTTCAACTGTAAACTCTAGTGTAAAGATCATACTAGAGTTGCCAGATGGAATAGTCATTAGTAGCAAGGTGCGCCGGTCTAGCTAGCGATTAGAGTTCACTTTGATAGAGTCCAACAACCAAATGAAGCTCTATGTCCCTGTACTTAGTCAATGGGCCTGTAGATCGAACCCCTGGCTCGTACGGTGCACAAATGGAAGAAAGCTGCTCGCAGGCAGGTGTACACGCCAATGTGACCGCACGCTCGCTCGCTAGCTACCCTGGACGATATAGCTGGCACCTTGTTGTCTTCCCAACAAAACGATGGGACCCCCTAGCTAACTGTGCAGGATGCGATGACAAAGCGTACTCCTATCCTATGTGGTAGTACCAGTTGATCATCATCACAAGCCACGGGGCCACGGTACACACGCATGGACATCAAGCTTGCCTGTACCGTACGTATGAATATGATCCGTCATTTGTTCATTGCATACCGCGATTAATTAGTTTGTACAGTTGCGCTGTTAAGTGTAGGCTGTGTGTTTGGTGGCTAAGTTTTTTGTTTTGAAGTATTTCAAGTATACCACGGTCTTCAAAATTATCGCAGTTCAATATACTTTGATGTAGTTGTGTATGGTTAAAAAATGTGGTATTAATGCTGAAGTATTGCTCAAACTATGATATTTTTGAAGTATTGAAGAAACAACCTGTCACCTTTTTTTTTTCCTGAAACGGAGAAAGCTGCACAAAAACCTCTTATAGGGATACACAAGGAAATAATACAATTGATCAAAATGGACAATGAGGATCATCTCCATATCATTTTGCATTTCTCGATAAATATAATATGTTTGGCTATTCTAAGTGGTTCTTTTTTTCTGAGTAAAGAGGAACTTGTCATTTTTAATTCTTGGGTTCAGGAATTCTTCTATAACTTAAATAACTCAATAAAAGCTTTTTATTCTTTTAGTTACTGATTGTTGAAAAACGGTGGTATCTTTTTTGGTGCCCATGCACTCAAATACGGTCGCCATGACCGTTTTTTGTGCCCGACACCCCAATGGACCTTTACGTGGGTGGTTTAGGCCTTTGGTGGAGATACTGTAAGCACTACCTTGACAAGCCATTGACGTGTACAACTATTAGAATTTAGTCACATTATTTACATATTGACTAATATATCCCTTTGGTCCACCGGTTTCGAAAAATAAAAGAAAAACAAATAATATGTATTTTTTGGTATATGTTGTTGAACCTCATGTTTTTATGGTAACTGCTACATGTTCTAAAATTTATCCGAAAAATGTGATGCTACTCCAAATATGGGCATATGTGTAGTTGAAATTTTGTTTATTTTCATGCCAGGAATTTGTATGATTGCCATGCAAGATTTTAGTGGCATCTTCCACAGCCGGAAATTCTAAATGGTATTATGTGTATTTGTGCAAGTTCTTTGTTGCATCAATGGAAATGGAATTGCCTCTTGTTTGTTATGGCTAGTCTAATAATGAGGAGTATCGAGAAGAGCAGACATATGGCTCCTAGGCCTAGCCCGGTAATTTCATTAGTTCAAAACTTATATTTACTTGTTTCGAAAAATTCTAAAAAAGGATGTAGCCGATGATGTATCCTAATCTCAATCTGAAATTCTTTGTATTCTGGCCTACACAAAAATACAAAATCTAACAAATTTAGGAGTTTTGAAAATGTCCACTATTCACTACACTTAGATCCACACTTTTGTCAGTTTTTGTAGAATAGAATTCCTGATTGACTACATCCCGGCATTTTTTCAGAAATTTTGAAATACTATTTTCGACTTAAAATAATGAAGAGCTCTCTGAACTCAGCCTCCATTTGGAGTTTCCAGGCTCGTGATGGCCTTGCAAGTGTTTGGAACTCACACGTTTCTATTGCTGACAGATAAGGATTACAGTAGATTATTATAATTTGCTCTGACCCAATCTGCTATGTCCACTGTACGTAGCATTTGTTAGACAAGGTCTCGTAAACCTTGGGATAAGGTGTAGACACTAGTAGTAGTAGTATTTATCTTTGCAACGTATAGATTTTTTCCTACGTACCCTCTGACTCGATGCATTGGCGTCTAACCAATTATTCTATCTCACAAAGAAGAACCTTCGGATAACGCCCAACTGGCGGCACTAGAAACAGACAAAGTTGTCAATTGACAAAAGATTTTGCACGCGGCTGCATGGGAGGGAAAAATGTTGCAGCTAAAGAATACTAGGTCAGCACTTCAGAGCCAAAGAATACAGATTCCATTTTTCCTGGGATTAATAATTTTCTAAAAACAAAAAAGTTTGTGGCTTTCGTCCGGAATAAAAAGAAGGGTTCTCGGTGCTCCTGATACCTTTGACTGTCTTGTCATAACCGTTCCATTATTGGTACATCCGTAGCAGTTGAGTAGGAGCTCATAATATGTTTGTTTGTCTGAGACCAGCCTTCTGAATAGAATAGGAGAGAGTGATTTTCCACGAAACCGACTTCTGAACCGACGACCACAGCTGTAAAATCAAGTCAGCTTTTACCCGAGACCGGAGGCTAGCTCATACATCAATTCTCCTGATTTTCAGCAGGAAAAGACGGGCAAGGGGGTAGTGAGCAGTGGTAGCTAGCTAGCAGAAGAGGAGGAAGATGATGATGACCGAAGTGGCCAATCACAGCAAAAGGAACCACACCGACAGCTACTTCAGTGGGAAGCAGGCCGTCGCCACCAGCAGCGGCTCGGAGGAGTTCGGTAGCATGGGGTCGAAGAAGCCGAGGAACACGAGCCCGAGGAGCGGCGGTCCCATATCGCCAAAGGTATTGCACTGTTAAATTTGCGCATCGACCTGTTTGTGCTGTGTAAACTAGCTGCTGCTATCTATGCTGAAGTGGTTTTTGGTATGGCTGAGCAGGAGAAGAAGGACAAGGTCGGCGAGAGGGTCGCGGCGCTGCAGCAGCTAGTGTCGCCATTTGGGAAGGTATCTGTAATGTCTTGCTTGCTTCTCATCTCTCGTTTGGAATGAATGAACAGGATTGAGAATTTTCGGTTGTGCAAGAACTGTGTCCCTGACCTTGGCACGTTTGGCAGACGGACACGGCTTCTGTTCTTCAGGAGGCGTCGGGATACATCAAGTTCTTGCACCAGCAACTCGAGGTTCCTTGCTCTCACCATCGCATTAAATGGATTGTGATCTCGCTCCTCTGTTCTGTTGATTGTAAGACATGGATTCTTCTTTGTGTTTGTTTGCAGGTTCTTAGCTCGCCGTACATGCGCGCACCTCCGGCGCCCGGCGCTGAGCCTGAGGTGAGCTCACCATCTCTCACTGTACTGATGAAGTTCCCTGAAAAATCTGAAAATGACAAACTCTGACAGAACAGAAATGCATCGTGTAATCGATCGATTCGCTGTGGTGAATGCAGGACCCCGAGCACTACAGCCTGCGGAACCGCGGGCTCTGCCTGGTGCCGGTGGATCAGACGCTGCAGCTGACCCAGAGCAACGGCGCCGACCTCTGGGCGCCGGCCAACACCACCAGGCGCAGGTGAAGCGAAGCCCGGCACGCGTGCTTCCTCGCAGACGGCGAACAAGAGACGGTGTCTGGACGACGACGGGCCGCACCAATTCAATCTCTCTCGCTCTTCTCTGAACCTGGTTGGCGCTGGTAGTATGTGTAATCGTACATAGCGAGGCGGCGCACCGCCGATGGATGGATGGATCGACCTCTGTTTCTGTGTGTGTAACTATGTGGTTTAACATGGTAGCGACCTGTTGCTGTCGCCGACTAATCAACAGCAGCGGTTCGAGCTGTCCGCGTCTCTCTGTCTGTCGGTGTAAATCTAATCTTCAGGTGCGCTGAAAGCTGAGAACATGCATAGACTTTAGGGAGGCAACACTTGAGCTGAGAGGCATCAACCGATTTTTGATTCAGGCTCTTGATTGTCATCTCTAGTCCGCGGCTCACTCCCGAGCTGGCGGAGGCGGCGACATCGGAGTCTATGCGGGGCGCCCGCCGGCGGCTGACGCTGGTTCCCGGCGCGTTGTCGCCGGAGCCGGTGTCGGCGTCGGGATCACGTTTCTCAGCCCTATGCACGGAGGATCTTGTGGATCGGGATGCGGAGGCGCTCGCGGTGGAGGTCGCAGCGAACGTTCTAGCGGAGGACCGTATGGTGTCTCGCGTTGACGTTTGTCGGCCGGCGATCTCGGAGTCTGATCTGGCTAGGGGGTTCTGGGCCTACGTCGACTCTCCCTCGATGGCCAATCGCTTCTGGGAATGCGGATCGCCGTCCGACGGCGGCGAGGTGCAAGGTACGTCCGTTTCGTTTTGTTGCAGGTCGAGCGACGAGAAGGTGGAGAGGAGGCGGGCGTGTTCTTCGTCCCCGCTGGCCGAGCGACCTCGGCCGGCCCCGGTGGTGAGGCCACGGTCCGGCGGGTGTGGTCAGGGTCGAGCTCCCCGGCTGCCGGCGGTGCGAGTTGGGTGGCGTGGTCCTCTACCTCGCCCCCGGATCACGCCCCCGGCCTGTCTCGGGGAGTTCTTCCCGGAGGAGTTGGTGGAGGCGATGGATGCGGCGGATCGGTCGCTCGCCGGCTCTTCGTCAATCGGTGCCGATGCAGGGAGGGGAGATCGCGGATCACGTCGATCACGGGATCGTTGCGGTGCATGGGGGCGGGCCAGGGCATGTGGCGGCTCGCCCGTGGGCTCACCTGGGCCGCCGTTTCAAGGGGTTACGGTCCAACCTGGACCCGTGCCCTAGGCAGTCCGCGTCTTCGTCCATCAATCATCGCCTCCTGTCCCCGATAGCGATACGTACTTCCTCCGCCGGCGCTTCTTCCTCCGTCAGCGTCAGCTCTTCGGCCGTCTGCTTCCCGGGTCCGGCGGGCTCTGCGGTGATCGGCTCCGGGCGCTCGTTTGCTGAGGTGGTCCGCGCCCCGGTTGCTGCGATGGCTGGCTAACAACCGCCACGAGGCGGGGGGAGGCCGCCGCCGGCGGCTGCCGTTCCCATGGGTGCTGGGGCTGGGGGTGCCTCCTCTTCCGCTCCTGCCGTCGTCAACGCCGGGGGTCGCCCCACGGCCGGCCGTCGTGATGCGTCGGGGCCTCCCACTTGGGCTCCTCGGCAGCCAGCTGCTTTGGCGCCGGCCCCGGTGCCTCTGCCGATTCAACGCGGGGGGCAGCCTCCGGCAGGGAACCTCAGGCCGCATGTGCCGGCGCAGCGGCCGCGTGGTGCTGCGGGTCCGCAGCAGGTCCATGGTCAGAAGAGGAGGAAACAGGGGGTGGCGGGTCAGGGTGCTGCGGCGCAGCCGCAGGGGCCTCTCCAAGTCGTTGCGCTTCTGGTGGTGGCCGCACCGCTGCAGCCCGTCGTCGCGCCGGTGCTTCCTGTGGAGGGGGCCCCTACGGCTTCGGCGCCAAAGAAGATCAAAGTGTACTGCTGGAAATGCAAATCAAAGTCTCATGCGACTAAAGATTGTACAGTGCAACACTATTGCTATGTTTGTGACAATTCGAAGCACCCTACAGCTAAGTGCCCCACCTTGAAGCTGCCGAGGCCTACGACTTTTGTGTCCGGTTTTGGGGACGAGGACCTGATGTTCACCCAGTTCCCGGACAGCGTGTATAAGGAGCAGCCTTCCTCACATTCGGTCCCTACTGCTTGTGTTGAGGTGCGTGGTGAGGCCGTCTCTGCGGCAACAGTTGAGGCACAGGTTGCTCGCATTTGCCCGGTCGCTGAGTGGAAGTGGGAGGCTTTACCGCACTGTGCCAGCTCCTTTCTGCTTGGCTTTCCGTCGTTGGAGGACTTGCAGAGGGTGGATGGTCTCGAGCTGGGGGTTCCGAGGCAGGCTACCAAGTTGGTCTTTAGTCAGTGGACATCGACATCCACATGATCCTCCCACCCCAGGTATCCAAATGAAACACCGATCGCGTCATTCTACGCCAAATTTCAAACCCTACTAATTCCTAGTTATGGGTTTTCGCTGGTTTGCAACTTGGTCTGAACAAAAATTCAGAAAACCTAGGGCACCCCAAGTGTTCGATGAAATGATCAAGGCTTTGCACATCTCAGAAAAATTCCCAAAATTCACAGTAGGCTTGGATAGGTGTATAAGGTATGTTTGTGAAATTTGAGCTCAACTGGATACCTGGAAGGGGGTTAAACAATTTGTTGTCCAAAATTGCCCTAATTAATGGCATGGGTATGCCAAATGCACTAAATCAAATAATATTGACATGATCTTCTGAGTATGGTGTTCTATATGGATGGTTGCCTCTTTGGAAAAGTACCAATGCCAAATGAATTTTGTAGCTGTGGGTTGCTTTGGGAATTGCTATTAGGCATGAGAATGGCATTACAAAGGAAGTACCTCAAATATTGCTCAAACGAGGTGTGTCCAATGGAGTGAAATGTTCAGGAGGTTAAATCATGCAGCTCACCAAAATTGCAAATTTTTTGGATGAGTGGAAGGTGTTCGGATAATTTTGGAATTGAAAATGGCATAATAGTGAATATTTATAAACTTGGAAATATCGTATGGGACTATGAAATATTTTTCAAGGGAGTGATGTATATGTATGAGGGAACCATCTGTTAGCTTGGTGGAATTTAATTCAAGCTGCAATTGTTGTGGTGGCTTTGGTAGGGTAGAAGGGAGGGGTTCTGGAATCTCCGAATGGAACCAATGTTCGACAAACAAAAACATCGGCATGGGAATATGGTGGAGGTTGACAAGGATCGGGGATTAATGGGAAATTTTTATAAGAGAGCGAAACCAAAGCCAAATCAAAGACCATCAGTTTCAAAGAAAACATTTTGAAAATAGAAAAAGGTTTTCGGGCGCGAGAAAACATTACTAACATTATGGACGAATTTTCGGGATGTTACACACGACCATCACAATGCGCAAGTTAAGCACCTCCGACCTCCTCCCAGGGCCCGATCTCCACCTCCTCACGTACCTAGGGTTAGGCCTTCGAGCCTCCCTGTTCTCGTCGTCCTCTAGAGGCAGCCGCATCGGCCGCGTGCCTAGAGCCCACCCGATGCCGGCGTCGTTGTCATTGACGATGCGGAGGAGCTTCACTTCGTCGCCGCCGTGGACGGCTTCTCCCCAGGCGCGCGGTGAGCACGCCCACGCCCTCGAGATTTACCCCGGCGCCACCAAGGTCATCGTGCGGACCTGTCTCGATTTGTCGGCGGCGAGCAATCCAGTGGGGTTGGGGGCGAGCGGAAGAGGTGGGAATGCTGCGACTATAGGTGGCCAACTGGGCCGGGTCAAACGGGCCGGCCCGAGGCACGGCGATTTTGGCCCGGCCCAGGCATGACACGGCACGAACTAAATGGGCCGTGCCGAGGCACGGGCCCGGTAGTGCCCGGGCCGGCCTTCGATCTGAGGCACGCGGGCCGGCCCGGCACGGCACGTTTAGCTTTTTTTAAAATTTTTTTAAATTTTTATTTACCTATTTTTACAAAAAGAAATAGTTTTTGGGCCGTATTTATGCCTATCGGGCCGTTTTTCTGCGTACCGGGCCGTTGACGGGCCGCCGTGCCGTGCCGCGAATTGATTTAAGGCCCGTGGGCCAGCCCGGTACGGCATGATTGGCTAACGTGTGTAACGGGCCGTGCCTTTCACGGGCCGTGCCGGCCGCGTGCCGGGCCGGCCCGTTTGGCCAGCTATAGCTGCGACCAAAGAGTCCTCGAAGTCGTGGGGGTGAGCCTGGACGCACCCCACGCCCCCTTCTTTCCACCCTGCTCCCCTTCGCTCGGTTCTCCTCCCCGCTCGCCCCGCCTCCCTTTCCACCGCTGCAGCGCAGCGTCGCCGCCACCACCACCACCGGCCGCCATGGCTCGGACCCAGTGTCATGGCCTAACTAGAGGGATCGCAGGCTAGACAAGTAATTGAGAGAGAGAAACTGGAAGGAATTGGGAAATTGGGGAAAGTTGCTCCCATCTAGGGTTGATACCCGTATCTCATATTCAACCAGTATATGTGTGCTTGGAGAACATTCAGATAAATTCATAAGAATATTACAAAATGGGGAGGGAGCTGCGCTTATATAGCAGCGAGCGATACACGAATAATCAGACGATAGGTGTTGCGCGACCATCGGTCCATCGTAGCCGTCCGTTAACTGAAAGAGCACGCCCACTTGTACACTTGTAACTGAAGATAGTCAGTGTCCTGACAATACCCTCTCCTGAGCACGAACTTGTCCTCAAGGAGTAGCAGGATGCTGAAACCAAGCACGTACCGTGTCGTTGTAGAACGTCGGGAAAGTGCTCTTCATGAAGCTAGCATCTTCCCATGTAGCATCTGCTGGTGGAAGATTTGCCCACTGAACCAACCACTGGACTACAGCAATGTTGTTACGAGGAATTTGGCGAGTTTGCAAGACCAGAACCGGGTCAGTTTTAATGTGTCCTTGTGGATCAACCAATGGTAGCTGAGGATTTGGTATTGCTGTTGGCCCCAGGTGCTTCTTGAGTTGGCTAACGTGAAAAACTGGGTGGATATTCACTGAAGCCGGAAGTTGTAACTTGTACGCCATCTTGCCAACACGCTGAAGTACGCGGAATGGACCGTAGTACTTGGTCTGGAGCTTTAAGGATGAACGCAAGCCGAAAGCAGATAGTCTGTATGGTTGTAGCTTCAAGTAAACCATGTCACCTGTAGCAAAAACTCGCTCCACCCTGTTGCGATCAGCATATTTCTTCATGCGACCTTGTGCCTGTTGGAGGTTTTGCTTCAGCGAAAGGAGCATCTGCTGTCTTTGAGTAATGAAATCGTGTGCCTCTTGATCCACATTTCCTGGAACCGAGAATTCACCAATAGCTGGAGGAGGGTAACCATAGAGTGCCTGGAAAGGAGTCACCTTCAGAGAGGAGTGGAAGGAAGTATTATACCAATACTCTGCCATTGGTAGCCAGGTCGTCCACTTCTTTGGATCTGCAAACACCATGCACCTCAAGTAATTTTCCACACACTGGTTTACTCTTTCCGTTTGGCCATCGGATTGAGGATGGTAGGCTGAGCTGTATCGTAACTCCACATCCAATGCTTTGAATATATCCTTCCACAGCTTACTAGTAAAAATTCGATCCCTATCAGACACAATTGCAATTGGTGGACCATGCAGTTTCATCACATTGTCAATGAATGCTTGAGCTACTGAGGCTACTGTATATGGGTGAGATAGAGGGATGAAATGTGCAAACTTGGTGAGTCTGTCTACGACAACAAGGATTACCTCTTTTCCATTTGATTTTGGGAGACCCTCTATGAAATCCATGCTGATGTGAGTCCAAGCCATATCAGGAATGGGTAAAGGGTCCAACAGACCTGGGTATTGACAATTTTCACCTTTTGCTCTTTGACAGGTAGGACATTCAGCCACAAATGTTTCTACTGCTGTTTTCATCCCAGGCCAGTAGAAGATTCTTTTGACTCTCTGGTAGGTTGCTTTAATTCCTGAATGACCCCCTAGGGCAGAAGAATGTAGTGCTGTTAGCAGCTTGGTTTGCAATTGCTTGTCATTGCCCACATAGATCTTTCCTTTGTATCTTATAATGCCAGCAGCCAGAGTGTAGTGGAGCTTGCTGTTAGGATTGACTAGGAGTTGTTCCAACAGTTGCTTGCAGCTGTCATCCTTATTGTAGGATGCTTCTATTTCAGTAACCCATTGTGGTTGAGCCATGGAAATGGATAAGAGGGAATTTTTTCTGGAGAGAGCATCTGCCACCAGATTCTCCTTGCCCTTCTTGTATTCCAACTGGAAGTCGAACTCCAGTAACTTGAGCATTAGCTTATGTTGGATGCCTGTAGCCATTCTCTGATCAGTCATAAATTTTAGACTTTCATGGTCTGTCTTGATAATTAGCTTGTGTCCAATGAAATAATGACGCCATCGCTTTAGAGCTTCAATGATGGCAAGGGCTTCTTTTTCATATGTGGAGAGGGCAGCATTTCTTGGACATAAAGAGGAACTATAGTATGCCAAAGCCCTTCCCTCCTGCATCATCACTGCACCCAGACCTGATCCTGATGCATCTGTTTCCAGGATAAATGGTATGTTGAAATTTGGCAGGGCCAGTACTGGTGTTGTTGTCATACTCAGTTTGAGCCGTTGGAAGGCCTGCTCATGTTGCTCTTGCCACTGAAATTTTCCTTTCTTAAGTAGGTCATGCAATGGCCGGCAGATGATGCCATAATCCTTCACATATCTTCTGTAATACCCACGCATGCCAAGGATACGTCTCAGTTCTGAAATGGTAGTTGGTGATTTCCAGTCAGCAATAGCAGAGATCTTGGCAGGGTCAGTGGAAACTCCTGCTCCTGATATTATGTTTCCCAAATATTCGACTTGTGGACTAGCAAATATGCATTTTGAAAGCTTCACTGATAACTTGTTGTCCTTCAACACTTGTAAGGCAGTTGCTAGGTGTGATACATGATCAGCAATGCTCTTACTATAGATTAAGATGTCGTCGAAGAACACCAAGATGAACTTTCTCAAGTAAGGTGCAAATATGGAGTTCATCAACGACTGAAAGGTACCTGGTGCATTTGACAATCCAAACGGCATCACTAGATACTCATAGTGTCCTGAATATGTTCTAAAGGCTGTCTTTGGAATATCATTTGGATGCATGCGTATTTGGTGGTAGCCAGACCTAAGGTCAAGTTTTGTGAATACTGTTGCACCATGCAGCTCATCCAAGAGGTCCTCTATGATGGGAATTGGGAACTTATTTTTGACTGTAAGAGCATTGAGTTTGCGATAATCCACGCATAGTCTCCAGCTGTGATCTTTCTTCTTGACCAAGATAATTGGAGAGGCAAAAGGGCTAGAGCTAGGCCTTATGATTTTTGCTTTAAGGAGTTCATGAATTTGTTTCTCCAATTCTTCTTTGTGTTTGTGTGGCACTCTGTAGGGTCTTGTGTTTGGCGGAACTGCATTTTCAAACAAGGGAATTTGGTGGTCACATTCTCTGGAAGGGGGTAGTCCTTGTGGTTCCTCAAACACTTCGGAGAATTGCTGAATTATAATGTCAATTTCTGCTAGAATTGGATCTCCTTTTCCGTTGGACTTGTCCATCAAATTTATCACATAGCCAGTAGCTCCTTTAGCTAACAACCTATCCACTTCAGCAGCATCAATTTCAGTTGCCTGCAGCATTGTGTCACAGGCTGGTATAGATATTGGCACACCATCCCTCATGATTTGAACCTTCCTGTTCTTGTAGTCAAAACTGATGGGACTGTATTTGGCTTGCCAGTCACAACCTAGAACCAAGTCATAGCCAGGCAGGTCAAGGATTCTGAAATTGTTCTCATATTGCACATTATCAATGGTGAAAGTAACTGCTGGAATGAAGGAATTGGACCATAATACTCCTCCCCCTGCTACTTTAACTGCCTTAGCTGTATCTTGCTGGATTTTGCAGTTTGTTTTGAGTGCAAATTGCAAACTCATGAAAGTGGAAGAACTCCCTGTATCCACCAATGCGACAGCTTGCTTTCCTCCAATTTGTACTAATACTGAGATGGAGTTTACATTATCTGTGAATGCGTTTAAAGAAATGTGCATACACTGTTGCTCTTGATCTGCTACTTCCTCCTGGTTCTCCCCTTCAACCAACTCTTCTTGCTGTTGATCTTGTCGCTCACAGTGCTTTGGGACTAGCATGTTAATAGCAGGAGCTTGTTTGCACCTGTGACCATGGAACCAATTATCACCACAGCGCCAACATTTTTGTGTGTCCTTTGGTTTTTGCATTGCACTAGCCTGTTTGAAGTCTGTGGCTTTGTCTGTTGGGGAAGTGTATGTCTTAGCTGATTGATGAAATTTTTGTTGCTGCTGCTATTTAACTTAGAGAATTGCTTTGTAGCTTGGTGCCCTTTTTCCATGTCCACTGCCATCCAAAAAGCCTCAATGAGGTTGGGAGGACGTAAGGGTCTGAGTTGGTATTTGATAGAATCACGCAATCCATTTACATAGCACTTGACAAACCATTCCTCAGAGAGTGTACTATTTTCATCCTGTACTTCTGCCATGAGATTCTCAAACTGGTCTGTATACTCCACTACCGTGAGATTATTTTGCTTGAATGTATTGAATCTGTCTGTCAAATCATAGGAGCCAGCTGGGGAAAAACGGTGAAGAATTTCTGCACAAAACTCAGGCCACCCTAAACCTCTGTTCAATATTTTGGACCTGCGGAGCCAGACATCTGCTCTTCCCACCACATATAACTGAGCAAGACTTACCTTATAGTCCTCAGGTACTCCAGCCATTTGGAAATATTTGTTGCATTGGCGTATCCAGCCCCCTGGATTGTCACCATCATATCGTGGAAAATCCATCCTGGGTCCCTTGGTTATTGATTTGAGAAACTGTGTCCTCATGTCCTGCTCATACTGACGACAGAAACCTTCCCAACCTCGTCTCACAGCCGGTGGTTGGAAGTGATGGAACGCTGGAGTGTGTGCTGTGCGAGGAGTTGCAATAGGAGATGGTGTGTGTGATGGTATCTCATGATACAATGGTCTACCAAATCCTGGTGGTGCAGAACGCGGTTTGTGCCCTACATTGATTGGAGGAAGGACATGCGTCTGAGGGAATGCACACTGCCTTGTCAACTCTTTCTCTTTTTCCAATCTGCGTTCCAATTCCAGGGTCAAAGCAGTTTTCTGGTTACCTTGTTGCTGAGGTTGTTGCTGTTGCTGCAGAGTTGGAGAGCGTTGAGTGATCGATGCTGATGCTCCATTGTCATGCTTTTCCTGATATGCAGCAGGCCGAGGTTGCAGAACACGCAAAACATCTGCCATTGCCCCCAATTGTCTACTTATATCGGTAACAGAAGTTTGCATACCGCCGAGTAAGGTGTTGCAATCATCTTGCTTGGTATGTAGTTGTTGGAGCTTTTGCTTTACTTGATCCAATTCGGTGCGCATCTCTGCTGTCGCTTCGCTATTTGCCACCACCTCATCCTTGAGAGACAGGAGTTCTGCAAGTTCTGCTTCATCGAGGCTTGCCTTGCTCTTCCCCATCACCAAGATCTAGGATGCCCGAAGAGGAATTTTACACCAACCGAAGCTGGCAACCCGAATCGAGATCTAGACCCTGCCGCCTTCTTCCACGAACGCCACCAGAGAAAGTACACGGATCTGTCCTTTCGCCGGGATTTTACCACCACAAGAAGGTCTTGCAGCAACCGCGTCAGCCAACAGATCTGTACCCGAATTTTTTTGCCCTCCGCCGCCAGGCCGCCACCAGACAGAATTTCCGTCACCGCCGCCACCGGAGAAGAACAGGGGTACTCTCAGCGAAACGCCACCGAGGAGTACTGGGCTCTGATACCAATTGTCATGGCCTAACTAGAGGGATCGCAGGCTAGACAAGTAATTGAGAGAGAGAAACTGGAAGGAATTGGGAAATTGGGGAAAGTTGCTCCCATCTAGGGTTGATACCCGTATCTCATATTCAACTAGTATATGTGTGCTTGGAGAACATTCAGATAAATTCATAAGAATATTACAAAACGGGGAGGGAGCTGCGCTTATATAGCAGCGAGCGATACACGAATAATCAGACGATAGGTGTTGCGCGACCATCGGTCCATCGTAGCCGTCCGTTAACTGAAAGAGCACGCCCACTTGTACACTTGTAACTGAAGATAGTCAGTGTCCTGACACCCAGCTCCTCCACGTGCTCCAGATCGGGCGCCGGCAAGCTCGGCCAGGCCCGCCGCCACATCCCCATCTCCTCACCGCGACGAGGCTGTCGATGCTACGCAGTCGAGCTCTCTAGGGTTCTGACTCCGCTTGGGCTGGGATCCTTGCCCCGCCTCGCGTGGACGGGCGTACGATGGCGACGATGCCGCGTACTGGCTGCGGTGGGAGGTGTTCGAGTGCGGCGCGCTCATCGCCGTGCCCACAGCGCTCGCGGCGGCGCTGCTGCCGCGCCTGCGGAGGTCGGCGGTGCCGCTCCACATCACGGACCTCTGGGTCCCCTGCTGGTCCGGCTCCACCCATGATGGCGCCTTCGTGCTCGCCGCCGCCCGCTGCAGCCCCGCTCCTCGGCCGCAACATCGCCTCCCACACCCTGACCGTCTTCTTCTTCTACCCGCAGTACGCATCCTCCCCCTTCCCCTCCCCCGCCTAGCTTTGCTTAATTACCACAAATAATCAGTCTCGACAAGCACTCACCACACACATCTTTCCTACAAACATGTCGGCCTGTGCGTACGTGTTTACCATGTGGTTTAGCGTTGATCAGCGGCACCTCCATGCCTAAATGTATGTCCTGTTCTACTTCTATGACGCTAAGCTTGTAGTGAATTCCTTGACATAGAGAAATCACTTATCTTGAAGTTTAGAACTCCTGTAGTTACTATTGTTCTGTACAAAAATATTTCATTTGCATGTGTGTTCAAGAAATGCATAGTTTACTAATGAAGTAGGTCAAACTTTTTTGAGGACAACGAGCAGGAAGCTGTAGCTTCTATTTTCAGAGGCTTCTATTTCATTTACTCCTGTAGATACCATTAATGTAGATTAATTCATACAATCCTGACAATAGAGGCTTCAACTCTTAATTGTACTTCACTGCTCCAAAACATGAATGTTGATTACCAGTTTTCAGCTGTAGGTATTCTTGCTCCTTCTGAAATGTCGGTTACCAATCTTGGCAGATAGTTTATTAACTTTGTGATGTGCTTAAGTCAGATTATTGGACCCTACTCAAATATAGTTCAAAAAAATAAACCACTTGACGTACCAAAATGTCATTGGTTGTTACTAGCCAGAGGTGAATATCCCCTAAAAGAACCTATATATGCTCATAGACTATTTGCTCCCAGTCTGCCATGATATTAGTGTCGTGTATCTCCTTGCTTGTTTTATCTTCAGTTCATTTGTTCATTTGACATTTTTAAGGAAATTAATCTGCCCATGATGTACTGCAATAGGAGTTTTTAATCACATGGGTTTATTTTGCATCCAGTTAATTGGTTTTCTAGATGTGAGTAGTTTTCTGGATGTGGTTGTGGGGATGGTCTGGTTGTGCTGGTTATATGTGCAGTTAAATGTTTGGGTGAATTGGTACTGCTTGTGTTTGTGATATACTGAGATATGCTATGTTCGGGTTCGCTCCTTGTTGATTGCTTTGGTCAACTTCTTGATCCTTATCATTTTATGAATTCTGTGCAAGTGCAGTAGTGTAGTATCCATTCATTTGTAGTTAAGTGATATCTCACACGGTATTGTTTGGGAAGAAACGGTTGCTACTTTATTATTCTCTTTCTCCTCTCCATGAGTTCATATTGGTCATTTGACTTACCTATATTGACCACATCCTTAGGTGATATATTGTCCAAAGGAAGTCCAGCTTATATTCTTGTCTGCCACCATTGCAACTCATGATGAATTAGCTGGCTGGATAGATTAGGTAACCGGAGCTTTCGCACCTCAGTTTGTGCTATATGAATTTTCTTTTTCAGTGATATGGAAAAATTGGATTACCTGTGTTCTCATTGCTTCCAGTTTTACAGTAGCATTATAGATGTAAGATTATAAGTTAGGTGTTAATATTTAAGCTAGCTGTCTAATTATTCCATTGTTTCTCATCATCTCATTTGTACTGCTAGACTGCTGGTACCCATCACAAAATTGGTATGTCATGCTGTTTTTTAATAGAAAAGCTACAATTTGTGTCATTTTTACTTTTTACCCATGGCATTACTATAATGCAATCATTTTCTTATCATGGAAGTTCCTGTCCTCATGCGCGTATAATCGGTATACTAATGGACTGTTCTGTTGTGCTGCAGGTTGGGAGACTATGGGACGCCTTTCATGGTGATAAATGTGCGACACTAGCAGTTGCTGCCAATCAATGCCGTGTGATGATGGCGAGTCCTCCGCGTTGTGTGATGGCAGGGGTGGACTTTTGCTGCGACTCCATTTGTTCAGATAAGTTGCTAGGTTTTGATCTCTAGCTTTTGTTGTCACAGTAAGTAAGAAGTTCATGGTCTCTTTTGGTTTCTGCATCTTGTTCTACAGATTAGTTGTTTTTCACAGAGTTGCATGAATTAGGCAACCAACTTCGAGACGTACATGCAATCTAGGGTAGGCGCCCAAGTAATATCCAAATTGTGACGAACTTTTTGTTGATCTCTCTTGAACCTTTCTTTGCTTGCTTTGTTGATTTTTCTCTGCAGTGTTGTTGTCTGCAAGTCGCAATGTGCCGAGCTTTCAGGTAATTTTGCTGTCACTCTTTTCTATAAGTAATTGAACAAACAGAGGAATAAATCGTAGATCACAATATCACATAATACTTGATTCTTCACTTATCATATGACATAATGGCAGCATGTTACTGTACTTAGGCTGCACATAAATATGGGTCATTTTATATAACCAGAACTAACTTTATTGTTTATTCTACAAATATATACTGATGTAGAATGGCTGGCTCTAAAAGGCTACTGGCACTACTGGTTTACACCGACATCTATTGTAGTATTATATCATGCTTGTACACTTGTTGTACAAGTGTTTTGGATACAACATTCCAGCTTAAATACTTTGGTTCAGCTTGGCTAGGTACCCAGTTTACGCTATCATCTTTTGTAGTTGTACATTTTGCCTATATGGTTGTATACATCATATGCAACTGTTTTGAATACACCTTTTCAGCTTGGATACATCAGTTTGGTTGAACTACAGAATGTTGACTGTTGAAGTCGCCGAATGTCCATGTATTCTGTTCTCAGTTAAGCAACGTTGGGTTTTTGTATGGAAATAATAGAGTGGAGAAAGGTTAGAGTGATACACTGATCTGAATAGTGTAAACTGATGCAAGTTGGTGTGTTCTGCTGTGTAATATATTGTCATTCATGTTGATGTTGTTGATACATATGACTATGTGAAATTGTATGGACAATGTGTTGAAATTGTATGGGCAATCTAATGTTAACAATGTGAAATTGTATACTGTTGCTATTGCTGTCAAATTGTACAGATAATGTGGTGCATTTGGAAGTGTTTACAGAGGCAGTTCTATAAAATGCCTGTAAAAATGTTTAGAGATAATTTGTAAAGTGCCCCTAAAAATATTAAGGGGTATTTTTGAAGTGCCTCTGAAAATACCATTTTTAGGGGCACTTTTTTTTGAAGTGCCTCTAATATTTTTAGGGTCACGATTAAATGCAACACTTTTTTTAGTGCCCCAAAAATATTTAGAGACACTTTGAGGATTTTCAGGGGCACTTTGAAGTGCCCCTAATTAACTGTTCTCCCGTAGTGATGGTCCAAGCGTCTTCAGAAATTCGATGGAAATGGTCCAAGCGTCTTCAGAAATTCGATGGAAAAGTGCCCGATCCTCCATGTAAAAATGACGACCAGGAGCCATGAATGGTTCAGAGGGACTCACCTGTCGACGATGGACCGGGCCTTCAATGTGAACTAGAAATGGAGATGGCTTAGCCGTAGCTATCACCTACCCACATCGACAACGATCATACAGAAACGGTCGCCCATATATACCTTGTGTGCCTCATCGCGCGCACACACGTTTTTATTTCACGGTTGCTGATGTGGGATCAGTGTTTTTACATGGGCTGTCCCCGAACGAGGGCTTAGTGTCGCTATGTGTAACAGCCCCAGATTGGTACCCTAAAATATGGGCCAAATTTTCACTTTTTGGTTTGCATTGCATCATGGCATATATATTTAAATTGCCCCACATGAAATAATACTTTGGCTTTAACTATTAATTCAAGGTTGGTGAATAATATTGGACCAAAACTATTCAATTTGAACATTCATATTTCTCCAGGAAGTTCTGTCAATCTCAAATATGTTTGTTGCAAAATTTAAATCAATTGCCAATTCAAATATTTAAATAAAGCCCAAAATGCAAGTGAGCAAATTCTAAAATAATTAACACATACAATGTTTTCCAAATGGGCTGAAATTTTTATGACATGTTCCAAATATAACATATTGGCTCTGTGAATTTTTCCAGAATTTTAAAAAATGTTTAAGGGCCTTAAATAAATGCTAAACCCTACTGGTTTTAAATAAAAAGGAAAAAGAATAAAACCCTGACGGGTGGGACCTACCTGTCATCCCCTCTCTCCCCTCCTTCTCCCTGGTGCCACAGGGTTTGCACTGGCGCCATGGCAGCCGCGTCGCCGTGTCCTCCCCTGCTGCTTCCCCGCGCCGTGGCCCCCCTGCGTGGATAAGAAGCTCCCCCGCGACCCTCTGCTCTCTCCCCCCCTCCTTTTTCCCCCTGCAGCAAACCCTAGCAGCTGCCCGCCATGGCCGAGACCTCGCTGGAGCCGCCGCCGCATCGCCGTCGACAGTAGCTTCCCTAGACCCAGATCCAGCTGAGCAAGCCACCGTCTTCGCCTTGTCGTCCTCGTCCTTCGGCTAGGAGGAATCCGACCCAGAAGCTTGGAATCGATGCCTACGTCTTCTTCTTCTCCGGCACTGCCGCCGCCGTCCTCCACGAATCGCACCGTTCCAGGGCCTCCTCCGCCACCGCCGTGACCACCCACGCACCGAGGGTGAGCATACGAATCTCCTGGGCATCCTCGACGCCTCTCCCTCCCTCTAGATCCTTAGGTCGGTGTCGGCCGCCGCCGGCCTCCGCCACGGCTCACCGCCGGAGCCTCTCTCCGACGACCTCTTGGTCCGTAGCGCCGCCGTTAGACTCCGCGTAGTCAACCACGTCGAATGCACTCGCTAGCTAGTCCCCGTGCGCACTCCGTCGACGGATCCGTGCTCGACATGGCCGCCGGTCACCGCGCGCGCGCCGCACCGGTCGTGGCACCGTCACGGGGTCAAACCGACTCGTGGGCCGCAGCGCCAACGTGGCCGCTGACATGGGCCTAGACCCAGCCGTCATTCTCTGTGTCTAACTCGGGCCGGGTGAAAAACGGTTCGGTCGAGTTTTCTGAAATTAAAACAAATAGGCAGAATTCAATTTAAACTTTGAAATTGAATAACTTTTGAACCACAGCTCAGAAAAATGCAAACAATATACCAAAATGCTTAGAAAAAGAATATCTACCTATTAGTATCCTTGTCATGATCAATTAAATTTATTTAATTGCCTTTATTTAATAAATACTAAAATGGCAGAATATATTTGGAATTTAGAAAATCCATAACTTGAGTTTTGTTTACTCAAAATTTATGTTTAATAGCCCAAAATGTTCAGTAAGCAATGAACTACAACCTTATGTCATTTGAGAGAATTGTAGAATTAATTTTGGTGCTGTTTATTAAAATTAAATAAAATGGCAGATTTAGATCACATTTTGGGAAATTCATAACTTGATAAATAATGACTCAAAAATTGTGCTTAATATCCCAAAATGATCAGCAACTTGAGGGATGTTTAGATATGTTAATTTCACAGTATGAAACCAATTTTTCCTTTGATGTTATTTAAAATTGGTTAAATTTATTTAAATTGCATAACCGTTTAAATCGCCTTTTCTTCATCGTTAATCGGAAAATCGCAAACGAAGTGCCAAAATGATCATGAGAACAATACCTATCAAATAATGTCATTTTCATGCATATAGACCTCGTATTTCAGTACTGGACCTTTTTGGTAAATGCTAAAGTCACTAAGTTAAATAGTTATAACCCGTTAATTGCAATAATTATTTTTGGGTTTCCATTTAACTTGTGGGACATGCCCAAAACCATTTCATTGCATAATTTGACCATCTCATCATGAGTGTGCATTGCACCTTTGTTTTCGTGTTATTTATTTCATTTCCTGCTATCTGTTTGTGTTCCGTTAGATTCAGGAGTCGAGGTTCCACCACAATACCTCGACGATTCGCGCGACCAGCACTATCAGCAAGGCAAGAGATAACCTAACCTTCTTGGCATCTAGAATCCTATTGTTTTATAAACTTATTTTATCCACCATAATATTGCATGCGATTCCAATGCCACTTTTGATCAAGATCTAGAGTATCCTATGAATGCATGTTTTTCCCCGAACCAATACATGTTTCCTCTCCTATGAACCATATGTATGATGTGTTGGCCGCATACAAAAATATTTTTTTTGTTTATGCTTAGATATGCTTAGCCATGCTTAGTCGTCTTTCTTTTTATGTCTGTTGATTAAATTCCATATTGATGAATGATGATGGAATGTTCGGATATGGTGGTTGTTATTGGTACTTAATTAATTTGCTTAAAAGGCTTGGGTGAGTTGCCATCGGGGATGGTGTTTTGCCTCACTCTTGCCCCTAGGTGCGAGTTCCTGTCTTCGGACTCAAGGTTTGAGCGTGCTGCCATTGGTGGGGGTATGGGCTCATTACTAACTGAATAACTTGTGCGGGCGTATCCAAGGGTCCTCTAGTTCGATTTTCCATTTGCGTGTGAGTGGAAAAGAAGATGTTGCGGAGGATTTGTGTTTAGGACGTGGCGATGGGGGAAGGGGCTGAAATAGGCTGGGTAAACTTGCCCTGTCGCCACAGATGACTCTTGGATAGTCTCATGCGAGGTAAAGGTTTAACCGCGCCCATTCGCCGGCCTTCCCCGAAAGAGGGCCAATCAGGTGAGACGGACGGTACCAATGGGTAACTTAGTACACCCTACAGGGTTAATCTTTTCGAAAAGCCGTGTCCACGGTTATGGATGCCTTGGGAATGGATTTACGGGATCATAAACAACTTTAACCTAACTAAAACTTGGCAGCTAGAGGTTGTAATTACAACGTGTGACACAAGGTTCATTTTCTCGAGGGTGATTCGGGGGAGTGCCTTGGTGGTGACGAGTGTTGATTCTTGGTACTACTTGGTTTGATGAGAACCAAAGGAAAAAGTTACTCTCTTACCCCTTTTTCAGAAAATATTCTGAGTAGTCGATGCCAGGGGTCTTTTACATCTTTTGAAAAGAAAATCTAGCTTTATGCAAATTAGCTACATGCAGCTTTAGAGCCTCCGTCAGCATTTGGCCTATATCGTTCTACTAAACTTGCGAGTACGTCATACTCAGTCTCTCTTTACTGCCTTTATTAATTTGTTTCAGAGGAGGACGACACCGAGCACACAGGTGGGTTATTCTTGGACATCGACGAGTAGTTTGGTGTTCCCAGGTGGTAGCTTGGAACGTCGTGAAACAAGCTGGCTGGGATGTTTATTTGTAGGCCTCTTAGGCCATATCTTGGATCTTGTTGTTAGACAAAATAATTTACTTCCGCTTGATGTGGTAATGGGTCTGTGATCCCTGTTGTGCTATTTATATCTTTCTCATATATGAGTTGCTATATGAATTTTTATGTCGTAGAGTCTATGACGTGCCAGTTGTTCCGCAAGTCGTGATCTATTTATTATACATTGATAGCTATGCCAGTGTTTATGGCATGATCGGAGTGTTGCGTGGGAGCGGTAATCCCATGCCTTTCGATTGTGTAGCATAGCCTGTGGGTTGCATAACCTCTCTGTATAATTCCGAGGTCGGGACGCTACACAATGTACTACTGATCATTATGTACTGTAATTGTGATTCTATATTATTGTTATTTTACCAAATAGACTACCTACAACGCCCCTTGTGCCAACGTCCCTTATGCGTATAGTGATTACTTTAGGTAACTCCTTGTATGTACAAACATGTCCTCGGACGGAAAAATTGTACAGTGAGTTGTAGCCTGTAATTTATCAGTTGGCTCTCCAAAATTCAGAGACCAAACTGCCGCTTGACATAAGCGGACAGCGGTTGTCGAAGTTTTCTTTAAAAGAGCTCACATAGTATTTCCATGTAACCGACTCACCATGTGCTGGACGCATATCTCTCCAAGATGTGGTAGACACACATGCTCCAGGAGCAATTCCGGAGTTTGATTAGGTAACCACCCGGTAGCTGGAAGCCAAAACCATATATATGCGCATGCAAGAGTCAAAAGACAGCTCTCTGGCAAGTTTATGAATGTTGTGACCTGTTTACGTACGAAACATAAATATTAATTCCTAAGACTTGCTCGATTCCATTTTATGCTAACAATCGCCAATAATGTATGGAACACACTACATGAATGAGGCCAGGTGTCGACGGCCTTTTGCCGTCGGCCTAGCACAGATGCCGTCGGCATAGCTCCCAATACATCGACGGCAAGCCGTTGGCTTAGGTTTTCCAATTATTTTAATTTTTTATTTTTTTTAAATTTTTTTTGTTTTTTTTAATTCTTTTTATTTGTATTTCAAAAATTTTAACTTAGTCACATACTTAATCCTTAATTGCATACTTAATTATTATAGATCAAAGTCCTTACCCTAGTTAAACTTCCCAGTCGGTCACCCATCCTCTAGCCCGAGCACGTTTAACTTTTGAGTTCCATCCAACTAGAAATTAGAACTTACTGATATTAGTACCTTATCACTCATATTAACCCCTCGGTTGTGATGTTACACTTTTCATTGTTTAAATTTTTAAAATTTGTTTGAGTAAAGTAACAATGATTATGTAATAGTATATTTTGAATAAATAACAATAAAATAAATTTTACTTTATTTTTTCCTTTTTAATATGGAATAATTCATATATTTAAATCCGTAAATCGAAATTTGACAAATAAAATAACTAAATCGATTAGAAAAATTAGAGGAATTCAAATATTTCATCCATATTATCTTTTGCATCACAAAAACCTTTGGATATAAAAACATAATTAGGTATTTCAAACATTTTAAATAAGTTCCTGCCGATTTCGCTGGAAGTGGGTCTGATTTGAACTACGAGTGCCGCATAGTTTGGTCATGATTTTTTGAAAAAAAAATCACTTTTAGATCCACAATGTATACTTTCTTTAGAGATATTTGACGGTTTTTGCTGGATCGAAGTTACAGTTAGGTTTAGGTTTATCGTTGGGGTTTACGGTCTCGGTTTCGGACTAGGGTTAGATATAACTAATTCAAAAAAAAACCAAAAAAATAGAAAACCTTCACATGTCATCCTTTTATGTGACCTACCACCTGGAAAAAATTATAAACATGAGTTATGGAGATTTTTATAAAAAAACCTTCACAGAAATGAGCTACGAGGTATAAAGATGTATGATTTTCGACTGAAATAAGCTAGGGTATGACATTTAACATAGCAAAAAATGTCGGAATGAGGCAATATTTGACACACTAGTGTATCTTGTTTGTAGAATAGTATTGACTAAGGGGTTTAGGGTTTTTGTTGAATAAAAAACCCATTTTTCATTTTCAGTGTCAAAACAGACTTTTTTTGTGAAGCAGCCACCAAAACGGCTCACCGAAAGAGGAACATCCAAATAGATAGAAAATAGTAGACCATCTTATAAGTGCATTTAACCCTGGGTTTCGATATAAAAACATACTTAGGAGTTTCAAACATTTCAGATAAGTTCCTGCCGATTTCGCTGGAAGTGGGTCTGATTTGAACTACGAGTGCCGCATAGTTTGGTCATGATTTTTTGAAAAAATCACTTTTAGATCCACAATATATACTTTCTTTAGAGATCTTTGACGGTTTTTGCTGGAACGAAGTTACGGTTAGGTTTAGGTTTATCGTTAGGGTTTACGGTCTCGGTTTCGGGCTAGGGTTAAACATAACTAATTCAAAAAAAAATCAAAAAATAGAAAACCTTCACATGGCATCCTTTTATGTGACCTACCACCTGGAAAAAATTATAAACATGAGTTATGGAGGTTTTTATAAAAAAATCTTCACAGAAATGAGCTACGAGGTATAAAGATGTATGGTTTTCGACTGAAATAAGATAGGGTATGACATTTAACATAGCAAAAAATGTCGGAATGAGGTAATATTTGACACACTGGTGTATCTTGGTTGTAGAATAATATTGACTAAGGGGTTTAGGGTTTTTGTTAAATAAAAAACCAATTTTTCATTTTTAGTGTCAAAATAGGCTTTTTTTGTGAAGCAGCTACCAAAACGGCTCAATAAAAGAGGAACATCCAAATATATAGAAAATAGTAGACCATCTTATAAGTTCATTTAACCTTGGGTTTTGATATAAAAACATACTTAGGTGTTTCAAACATTTCAGATAAGTTCCTGCCGATTTTGCTGGAAGTGGGTCTGATTTTAACTACGAGTGCCGCATAGTTTGGTCATGATTTTTTGAAAAAATCACTTTTAGATCCACAATATATACTTTCTTTAGAGACCTTTGACGGTTTTTGCTGGATCGAAGTTACGGTTAGGTTTAGGTTTATCGTTAGGGTTTACGGTCTCGGTTTCGGGCTAGGGTTAGACATAACTAATTCAAAAAAAAATCAAAAAAATGAAAAACCTACACATGACATCCTTTTATTTGACCTACCACCTGGAAAAAATTATAAACATGAGTTATGGAGGTTTTTATAAAAAAAACCTTCACAGAAATGAGCTACGAGGTATAAAGATGTATGGTTTTCGACTGAAATAAGCTAGGGTATGATATTTAACATAGCAAAAAATGTCGGAATGAGGCAATATTTGACACACTGGTGTATCTTGGTTGTAGAATAGTATTGACTAAGTGGTTTAGGGTTTTGTTGAATAAAAAACCCATTTTTCATTTTTTAGTGTCAAAACAGGTTTTTTTTGTGAAGCAGCTACCAAAACGGCTCACCGAAAGAGCAACATCCAAATAGATAGAAAATAATAGACCAACTTATAAGTGCATTGTTTAAGTGCCAAAAATAATTTCCAAAATATTTTCATAAATATGATTTTCCATTTTTTAAGTGTCAAATATGACTTTTTAAGTAAGCTAGTACTAAAAATATGTTACAAAAGGTCATATGCATGGTGAAAAATATTATATGGATGTCATATTTGGATTCCTATCATTTTTATAATCGATTTAGATATTTTATTTGTTAAATTTCGATTTACGGATTTAAAGATATGAATTATTTCATAGTAAATGAAAAATAGAAAAAAATCATATCTATGTCGACGGCTTTGCCGTCGGCGTAGCCCTGTGAACCTATGCCGACGGCTTTACCGTCGGCACAACCATCTGGCCCATTAGAAAGCTACGCCGACGGTCCCGACAAATTGCCGTCGGCGTAGCAGGCGGCCGTCGGCACCTGGCCTCATTCCAGTTGTGACAACGATATACGTATGTATGTTTGTTGGAACTAACATATACCTATGGCTTGCTAGCAAAGCCGGTCAAAGTTCGCCAAATGTACGTACATTCAGGCCTCGCTAGCAACAAACCTGCAACATATGCCCTTAAGCTTACACTTCATGAGGAAACTAAAGTTGGTTCGCAACAAACCATACAACTTTACAAGGAAAGATTCTCAAGCAGAGGGAAAAAAGACAAATTCTGTGAACCAACAAACTAAGCACAATAATTAAGCTTCAGCAGCCTCCATGTTCCATAACAGCTAGATCACTACATGCTGACCAATTATTACTCTAGGGCCACACATATGATTCATCCATATAAGCTAGTAATTTAATCTCGAGCAGCCGCGTTATCAAGTTATGTGCATTGCATGCATGTATAAATAGGCCTTCCCTACGAACAAACATTTCATCAGCTCTTTCATTCTAGCTCCACACAGTCTAGCTCGTACACAACACAGAGGGAACAAGGACAATGGCTTCCGCTTCATTTAAGCTCTCTATTGCGCTGACATGCGCATTGCTCTTGTCATCGGCGTGCCATGGCCTGGAGGTGGGCTACTACAAGAAGACGTGCCCCCGCGTGGAGGCCATCGTGAGGGACGAGGTGAAGAGGTTCGTCTACAAGAACGCCGGCATCGGCGCCGGGCTCATCCGCATGTTCTTCCACGACTGCTTCGTCCAGGGATGTGATGCCTCTGTCCTCCTGGACCCAACACCGGCCAACCCGCAGCCAGAGAAGCTGAGCCCTCCCAACTTCCCCAGCCTTCGCGGGTTCGAGGTGATCGACGCGGCCAAGGACGCAGTGGAAAAGGCGTGCCCGGGCGTCGTCTCCTGCGCAGACATCGTTGCCTTCGCCGGCCGTGACGCCGCGTACTTCCTCAGCAGGCTCACGATGAAGATCAACATGCCGGCGGGCCGCCTGGACGGGCGTATTTCCAGCTTCAACGAGGCCCTCGACAACCTGCCGCCTCCATTCTTTAACATAACTGAGCTCATCGACAGCTTCGCCGCTAAAGGGCTCGATGCAGAGGACATGGTGGTTCTTTCCGGCGCCCACACCATTGGGCAGTCACATTGCTCCTCCTTCGTCTCCGACCGTCTCGCCGTCCCCTCCGACATCAACGCCGCCCTTGCCAGCATCCTGAGGAGGCAATGTCCTGCCAACCCGAGCCCGGGCAACGACCCCGCGGTGGTCCAGGACGTGGTAACCCCCAACGCGCTCGACAACCAGTACTACAAGAACGTCCTCGCACACAAGGTGTTGTTCACGTCCGACGCCGCCCTTCTTACCACACCGGCAACCACCCGGATGGTGATTGACAACGCCAAAATCCGTGGACTATGGGAAGCCAAGTTCAACAAGGCGATGGTCAAGATGGGTGCCATCGAAGTGAAGACCGGACGCCAAGGCGAGATCAGGAGGAACTGCAGGGTCGTCAACCACTGATATGGATGCATGGCTACTCATCCCATCCGTTCATGCCGCACTTACAATCTCATGCACCTACATAATCACCGCACTATTGTCCTGAGCTCGCTGAATTTACTGTCAGTTCCCTCAGAGTTCCCGCGAGTACCTTGTTGTTTCGTTTATTCATTATCTTTGCTATATATGTGCGGCTGTTGCTGATTGTTCAGTTCTTCGAGGATGCATATTGTCTATGACCACACCGTGTCAATCATGAGTCATCAAGACACTAGTGAGATGGATAAGTTCATGAGCATTATTCACTATGACTCTTGATTTTAAAGCAAACAAAATACCTACCCTACTGTTGTTTGTGTTGTCCAAACATGCTTCCCTTTATAGCAGTCTATCAAAATGATATAGCAACATCTCTTTCCATAGTTCTATTTATAGAAAAGTTTGGGCCAGGAGCCGCCAGTAGCAGCCAAATTCTAGAAGAATTCTAAAATCTAAAGTTGAATGCAAAACTAACTCCATTCTACTGAAATTAGAATCTAGCACCACATCTGTTTATGAAAATAGAGTGAGAAGCCTAGAAAAGTTTAACAAAGTTGTAACTTACAAAATAATTAGTAGGCTGCTTGATTTAGATGTACAGTTGAACGCTTTCTACTTTCTTAGCAACAATTGTTTCTTTACAATAGCTAACAACAAGGGAGGAAGGAAAATAATTAACTGTATTGAAAGTACATGTCGAAATAGATTATCCATCTAACTGAAACGATATAAACAAGAAAGGGAACTTAGATAAAAGAAAGTACAATACAGTTTTGTGTTTTACTGCAATTGACAACTAAATGCCATTAATTATGGTTTTGAAGATGAATCCTGATATTTGAAGATAGAGAAATCCTAAAAATTTGCATGGAGAGAATAGGTGGAAATTACAAATAAAAAATAGTTCCTTGCGGTAACTTGTATTTAATTCATATATACATTGAAAGTTGCTTGCTCCCTTGCATGTGTTAGTTTTGTTCCTAGCATGTGTTTGTATATGATATGCTCCTCTCCTACTTGTCTTGTTATCCAAGGTTGTGTATGATATCATGTATGTGTAATTTGTGTGTTGAGCTTTATTGAATCTTGTGTGGATTTCATTTGGCTCGTTTGAGATATTAATGGACTATCCCATTTTGGGGGAGTGATGTGCTCTGTGCACTTCACAAACCTAAAAATGTGTGGACATGGGGCACACCACCTAGTATTGATATTTCAATATTATCTAGCTACTATGTGGTATGTCATATCCATGAGAAATTCAAATTCTACAATGTCCATTAATTTCTCTAATTGGTTTTATGTGCCTCTTGTTTAAAAATAAATGAATTATCACATTATGGGGGAGTAATAAGCTATGTGCATATTACAATCCAGTCAGTGGAGCTCAGACATGGAACACTGCGCTAGGTTGGTGAATGGACGGGATGGGGCTGCACTTGCACGAACGCCCACAGACGGTTGCTTTCTCATGGATTCAGTTGCACGGCTGCCGGCCCTTCGGATCCGAGCAGGTCAACGACGACGGGCGAAGGTAGCGAGACCTGAAGAGGGGCGGCATGAGTAGGAGAGATCAGAGAGGGATAGGAGGTTTTCTACAGGGACGAAAGGGTTCCCCAGGATGGATCGTCCGACACCAGCGAAATCGATGCAGAACCCGGCGAGAAGTGCTGTAGGTGGTGGCGTGGAGGAGGCAGGGCTGTACATTGTATGAGAATGTCGAAGAACGACGGCGGTCGCCGGTCGGCAGTGGAAAATAGGCGGCGGTGGCGTGAAATCGTGGAGAGAAGAGGAGGACAGGAGGTAGGGTAAATTGGAAGGGGAACAGAGGAGAGTTATCCCGGGATCACGACCACCTCTATGGCTGTAACGTGGGGTCAGTAAAAGCCGGGTCCAGTGAAGACCTTGGAACGAACGGAGGCCACGGTAACAAAAACTTCGTTCCACCAGCCAAATCAGATGTACCAAAACGCTTCTAGCGATGTTCGAACGGCTAGGAAAGACTCGTGCGGGGAGGCCCTCAGCACGCGAGTCATCAACCCGAATTGAAGCTTAGAAATTTTTTTTTGCGAAAAAAATTCAAGCTTAGAATTATTATACACCATTTTATGCGACCACGTTCCTAAATCTAATTTGTCTATTTATATACGCAGTCATACTCTTTTGCTGCAGTCAGCACTTGTAGCGCAAAACTCAAAGGCAAACCCGAACCTAAAGCTCACCCGCGTGTTTGGTGACGAGTGTATATGTATATAGCAGAGACAACTCATCTCGTGTTCCTGGGCGTCAAAATATCGGATCAAAATATGGCCGGGATGCAACCGTGTCCGCATGTCGCTCTCCTACGTGAGAGTTCAAGATGATGAATATACGATCAATTTACTAGAACAAAATCTGAATAAACAATATATAAATCATGACGATCAAATAGAAATTAAATTGACCATGCAAACTAGTATAATAGACGAACATGTCAAATGTCACTAGTGGAAAAACAGGCTCTAGTACCGGTTCCAGAGGTACTATAGTACCGGTTGGGCAACCGGTACTAATTAATCGGTACTAAAGGCCCCAACCTTTAGTACCGGTTTCCTCTGGAACCGGTACTACAGGGGCCTCCACGTGGGCTGGCCGGGAGCCTCAGGGCTGGAGACTTTTGGTACCGGTTCGTAACAGGAACCGGTACCAAAGGGTTGGGACCCTAAACCTGCATTCCCTGCCGCGGCAGAGAATTATGCATTTCTCTGCCGTGCCAGAAACGCATAGAATCCAGGGTTTAGGGTCTGTATTTGGACCGTTCGTTGTACCAGTATCGCTTCGATGCGCGAGAAATGCGTTTGGTATATATAAGATATCTACATGAAGATCAATTTGATGCATATCAACTTGGTGCATATATATAACACATGTAATTAATTACATAAGATCGCAAATTAAGTAGTACGACTCTCCGAGTCATACTATATATTACATGTTCCTAGCTCACTATTACATTGAGGCATACTAAACCAAATGGTACTCTTCCCAGGAGGTAGGACATCCCGAATGAAAAATCCCGCCAATTCCTCGCCAATTGCTTGGAAGCGGAGCTGTGGGGTAAGCTTCTCCCGCTTTCTTGCCAACTGCAAAAGAATGAGATCGAAATGAATACATGTGTCATGTGTATATGTATGTATCAAATCATAATAAAACAATTATGACTGAAACTCAGCAGAACTGATGGTAACAAAATAAATTTGTGAATATTGTTTACGTACCTCTCTATTGAATATACTATTCGCTCTCTCGTTGACAATCTTGTGAATGTTCTCACAAACATAGTAACCACACAGATGAGTCCCCTGTGGCTGTTGCGGGCATTTCTGTATAAGAATATAATTCAATCAAACAATAATCAAGTATGATAAATGTGTCTGGACGTAGCTAGGTAGTATTACTTACTCTCGGACGCCATATCAGCTTCGGTTTCCATCCACCTTCCGGATCTTCCGCGATGAACGTTTGCCATACGCTGCCCGACAAAGAAAATCAATAAAAGAGTTATTAATTTGTTGACATCATCAAATTAACGATGAAGCCGATAAGAAATAATTAAAATTACCTTGTGAGCATATCAAAACAGTGCTTGTATGTTATAGCCTTCATGGTTAGTGAGTCATATACTAGAACTTCTCCATCGTGTATTTTAATATTGAGAAGAATAAAGTGAAAGCTGCGCACGTTTAAATATGCAGTGTCATAGATATAACTCATTACTTAAAATTTTAACATCTAGCCAAAGTATTTAAATAATGACGATAAAGAAGACAGTAACACTCACTCGAACAAGTAAGGCCAAAGTATTAGTTTTTTGTCACGTTGTCGCTTCAAAAACCTTAGCAAAGTCGCCGGTGTATCCTTGTTATGCAGGGGATCCGTTATGGTTACTTGATGCATTGTCTCCGGGTCAATGAACCCAATGTCGTTGATATCATTCCTTTTGCATTCGAGCATCTTCAATCTGTATAATATAGCGCACAGAAGATTAAATTGAGGACAATTGCAGAAAATGAACGAACTGAGCTAAAGACTTCTCAAATTAAATAAATAAATCACTTACAGACATTAGCTACTGAGCAACGATTTGTCGAGGGCCCGGAGATTGTATAACTGAAAAAGTTCCTTGAAGTCAACGGACACAGCGTATTCTTGGAAGTAGTGCTCCTCCTTAACTCTCACCATGATAGAATCGAACCCGTCCTTTGCACTCCTCAAGTACCAGCTATGCAGTTGGCGCATTCTTGTTGGTAGGGTGGAGAGATTCTCGACCAAGTTATTCCCTTGAACAAATTCAGATGGTACTTCAAAAATGGCGCGATAATCGGTATCAGTTGTTTGTTGTTGACGACTTTGAACGGCCTTATCGTCAAACACCTTGAGAGGGGGGACCGATTGAACGGGTTGTTCTCTGAGCTGGGGAACTTGTTTACTTTTCTTTGACTCGACCACTTGTTTCCCTTTTTCCACTTGGACCACCGGTTCCCCTTTTTTCACCCTGACCATCTCGTCATATGACCTTTCAATAGAACGCGTATAGTCTGATACCACCGGTTCAGGGTCATATAGATTCTCCACGGTACGCACGACTTTCACCGGATCTAGCGTCTTCACAAAAGGTATCTCTGGCACTTTCTTAGCAAAATGGGCATCCACCTGGCTTGAACGATTGCCTTGTTTTCCTCTTCAGATCTTTCCCAAGGTAACTTCTCAAGAGGCGGCTGTGTTCTCTCCAATCTAGGCATCTCCTAGGCGGCGAACCGTTCCGCTTAACGGGCGCTCTCTTACGCGGAGGTAACCGAGGTGGTGGACTCGCGCTGGGCCCCCCCTCCGGTAGGTGTGGACTTTGTTGCTCATGTGGACTGCTACCACGAGGAGTCGATGGCCCTTGCTGCTCATGTGGACTGCTACCACGAGGAGTCGATGGCCCTTCCTGCTCATGTGGACTGCCAGCAGGAGTAGTCGATGGCCCTTGCGGCTCATGTGGACTTTGTTGCACATGTGGACTTCTACCACGAGGAGTCGGTGGCCTTGGCACGGGGCCTGAAAAGACGATGTATTGTTTTTTCCAGAGGGCGAAACCGCGCTTGACATCGCCCAGTGTCTTCTCCTCGTCACCTCCAGGATGATCAAGATCCATTGTTTCATAAGTAGGCACAATGTCATCCACCCCGACAAGAGCACAGTCAGCTGGAATGGGCTGATGATGGTGCGTTGCTCCATCTTGTTGTGGGTAAGCACAGCCGACCGCCACCTTAACGGACATGTTCCTTATTGGCACATGTAGCTCGCACTCTGTCCTCTCCGTGACATAATCCACGGGGTAGCTTGCTCCACATCCTTCAAGATGCGAGGAACCCACGCTGCTTTTCGGCTGAGATGGGGCGGCATCGGCTTGAGGATCTTCTATAAGAAGCTGCTGATCAGGTGCCCTCTGCCGACTAGTTGAGTCTGTTAGATTCTGCTCCAGCTGCTGCACCCTAAGTTCCAATGTCGATAATCGGTCAGCGCACTTCTTCTTCGTTCTCGAACGGCTTCTATAACTGTCTGCGCACTCCGGCCACGCATCCTTCATGGTGAGACCTGGGAGGGTTCGTACTCGTCCAACGTGTTCTGGATTCCCCAGAGCTAGTGTCAACTCGTCATTCTCTCTATCGGGAATGTACACTCCCTTTCTAACCTTATCTACTGCATCTTCAAGCTCCTTGGCGATTTTTTCAATTTTCGTCTTCCATTTACCCTTTGCAACGATTCGCCCTGTCTTTGGGTCCAACCCTGCCCCATGCGCGTACAACCAGAACTTGGACTGCTCGGGCCAGTCGTATGTCTGTGGCATGACCCCGTTTTTCAGCAGTTCAGCTTCATATGCTTTCCACTTAGGAATGGCACTCTTGTAGCCACCTGACCCCAATTTATGAAAATATTGCTTCTTCTTAGCATTTTCAACATTTATGGCTGATCGGGCCTTATACTCTGACGAGCTCCTATACGCCTTAAATGCGGGCCAGAGGGCTTTTAGCTTCTCAAATCTTCCAGTGAATTCTGGACCTTCAGGTCCATAGTTGTCCCATAATTTTTCTTCCAGGTCTGGAATTGTACGGCCATCTTCTTAAAAGTCCATTCCTTGAGCTTCTTCGTCTGGCCTTCCGTGAAGCCTACCGGTAGGTTGAAGTATGGCAGCAGACTCCCCCAAAGTACCTCTTTTGTAGTGTCGCTGACGTAACTAGCTTCATCGCCAACCCCCGCCTTCTTCGGCTTATGCCAATCTGGAATGGTGATCGGTACAATGTCCCTAACAAGAACTCCAGCTTGACTTATAATTTTTTGACGTTCTCTGCTGGTTCCACCGGTTCGCCACTAGCCTTAAATGCGGTGAGGGATAATTTAGCCTCGCCCGATAGAGGTTTCGTCGGGCCTCGAGGACCTTGCTTTTTAGCAGATTTGCTCGATGATCCAGAAGGCTAAAATAAAAAAGGTTCGTTAATAAGTGCAATACAAATAAATCAATGCATCTACTAATATAGCATTGCCATAATATACACCTTGCCGGAGTTTGTTAAGGGCACTTCGTCGGCCCTTCTTTCTTCAGACTCAAGTCCTTCACCGGAGTCGTTCAGAAATTGTGTGGTTAAGTCTTCGCCATCGTCATCCTCATATGGTCGGGCATTATTATATATCACTTGTTGCACCAAATCTTCTTCCTCCTCATTTCGGATGAAGGGGGGGGGGGGGGAGTCCGGATCCATAGCTCAATGTCACTACAAAATTTTAAATAGCAAATTCACTTGGCAAATTTGAAATAGAAAATTTTAAATAGCAATTCACTACAAAATTCTAACACTAATATTTTAATACTAATAATTCTAATACTAATATTCTAATACTAATATTCTATTCTAAAAATTCTAATAATTCTAAGTACTAAAAAAACTAATATCTAAGTACTTAAAAATTCTAAGTACTAAAAAAACTAATATCTAAGTACTTAAAAATTCTAATAATTCTAAGTACTAAAAAAACTAACATCTAAGTACTTAAAAAAACTAATATCTAAGTACTTAAAAATTCTAATAATTCTAAGTACTAAAAAAACTAATATTTAAGTACTTAAAAAACTAATATATAAGTACTTAAAAATTCTAATAATTCTAAGTACTAAAAAAACTAATATCTAAGTACTTAAAAATTCTAATAATTCTAAGTACTAAAAATTCTAATAATTCTAAGTACTAAAATTCTAATAATTCTAAGTATCTAATAATTCTAATACTAATTTTCTAGTATTTCTATTTACTTAAATTTATGTATAACAATATTGAGACATTTGTAAGTAAAAATAGAAACTAGTATTTCTATTTACTTAAATTCTAATACTAATTCTTAGTATTTCTATTTACTAATATTAATAATCACTAAGAAAAAAAAACAAAAAAAAAACTAGTACCTCTACCGAGGTCACCGAGGTGGAGGCGGCCGGAGTCGGAGGCGGAGGCGCGTGGAGGCGGCGTGGAGGCGGCCGGAGGCGGAGGCGGCATGGAGGCGGCCGGAGGCAGAGGCGGAGGCGTGTTGTGGTGGCGGCCGGAGGCGGCCGGAGGCGCGTGGTGGAGGCGGCGGCGGTGTGGTGGAGGAGGCGGAGGCGCGGGCGCGTGGAGGCGGCCGGAGGCGGAGGCGGAGGCGCGTGTGGTGGCGGCCGGAGGCGGAGGCGCGGGCGCGTGGAGGCGGCCGGAGGCGGAGGCGGAGGCGCGTGTGGTGGCGGCCGGAGGCGGAGGCAGAGGCGCGTGGTGGAGGCGGCGGCGGCGCAGGGGCGCGTGGTGGAGGAGGCGGAGGCGCGTGGTGGAGGCGGCGGCGGCGGCACGGCGGCAGCCTGACGGCGTCTCGTCGGCGATCAGGAGCCCGGAGGCGCGTCGGTTCGTCTGCGTTGGATTTGGCCAAGAATGGCCAAGTCCCGCGCTCTTGGACCCTTCTTTCTGACCTTTGGTACCGGTTTGTGCCACCAACCGGTACCAAAGGTTCATTGGTACCGGTTGTAGGTACCAACCGGTACCAAAGATCCACCAAAAATTGCGCGCGAACCGCTGGACCTTTGGTACCGGTTTTTCTCACCAACCGGTACCAAAGGGTTTTCTCTCTTTTTCTTTTCCTAATTTATTAAAACAACTATAACTTTTGAAAGAAAAGTCCAAATGACATGAAACTAGTTTCTAAAATTTTGTAAAATTAAAAAATATCAACCCATAATAATTTTGTGATGTTTTGTAACATTTTCAAATTTTTAAATTTCAAAATGGAATTAAATATTTCTAGAAACTATAATTAAGTCTAGAAATTTGTCCCGTTTCCAGCAGAATCGGCAGAAATTTGTGATTTTTAAAAGAGGTGGATGGAAATCTTTTCTTAGAAAACAAATTGATTATTTGTGCATATAACATGTTCTAGCATATTAAAAAAATGAATCACCCAAATTTTGCAACATATTTCTGGTAGGTCCTTCACAACAAAAACCATTTCTGACACTCGGAAAATGGAAAATGGTTTTTTTATTCAATAAAAAAACTTCCTTCGTCAACATTGTCCGTGCTTCCAAGATGCATGTTTGTGTGGAATATGGACCCATTCAAACAAACTATGCCATGTATTTGGCCATAACACCCGTTATTTCGACAGAAACCCTAGAATGTTAGGAGGAGATAGCTCTTTGTTGTGAACAAGTTTTCAACAGAACTGTCGTACTGCCTAGGACATATTCCAAGTTCCTGAGCCACGGGGTGCTGAGCCTCCGGCGCTGCGCATCCAAAGAGAAGGAACCCTCACAGGGTCATAGCTCACGTGAGAAGGAACCCTCTGAAGAAATGACCACCTACTGTCATATTGCCTATCCAATAGATACATGTAGCGACGGACGTGCTCATCCTCCTCCCTGATACGGCGACGTACCACCTCCTCGGAGGCCGGCTCCCTCTGCACCGAGAACACCTAAGTCAAAAACGCCTAAGTCAAAATTTTGTTACAATGGAAGAGTGATGAGGTTGCAGATATGAGTTTAGATGTGATATGGCAATGGAGGCCAAGCCTACATATATAGAGTGATAAGGGCCTTTAGTACCGGTTTGTGTTACCAACCGGGACTAAAGAAGCACACGGATCGTGTGTTTCTTTCAAGCGCTTGTGAGCCGTTGGATCAGGGGTGTGTTTCTTTAGAGCGCTTGTGAGCCGTTGGATCAGAAGCACACGGATCGTGTGTTTCCTTCGAGCGCTTGTGAGTTGTTGGATCAGGGCCTTTAGTACCGGTTCGTGTTACCAACCGGGACTAAAGAAGCACACGGATCGTGTGTTTCTTTCAAGCGCTTGTGAGCCGTTGGATCAGGGGTGTGTTTCTTTAGAGCGCTTGTGAGCCGTTGGATCAGAAGCACATGGATCATGTGTTTCCTTCGAGCGCTTGTGAGCTGTTGGATCAGGGCCTTTAGTACCGGTTCGTGTTACCAACCGGGACTAAAGAAGCACACGGATCGTGTGTTTCTTTCAAGCGCTTGTGAGCCATTGGATCAGGGGTGTGTTTCTTTAGAGCTCTTGTGAGCCGTTGGATCAGAAGCACACGCCTATAAATAGCGACGTCCCTGCAGCGAAACGGCACACAACGAGTGGTGGTGGTGGTGGAAGTGGTAGCCATGCCCCTCGGTCGGATCCAAGCAGCTGCAAGGCTCTCTGATGATCTACAACATTCCCAACACTTTTTGGGACGGTCGTTAGATCATGAGAGATGTCTTGCGGCTGCTTGGATCGAAGGTCGATTTGCTGCTCACGACGAGCCACATGACCCTATATGCAAATCATTCGGATTCCCGTCATACAGCCCAACGGTGCATTTGATATGCAGGCACTCACGAGCCACCATTGGGCTGTATGACGGGGAAACCGTGTGCATTTGATAAAAGGTTTAATACATTGTCCGTGCTTCCAAGATGCCTGTTTGTGTGGAATATGGACCCATTCAAACAAACTATGCCAAGTTTATTATTACACATCACCAACACATCCCTATCTAGTCTTCTGAGTTTTCTTCGTGTGTTTCCCTTTCTTCTGATTGCGACGCAACCATGGACAATCTTCGTTATTTAACACGATGCTTGGGTCAGTTTTCACCTTGAAGGGTGCAATATAATCAAACTTATTATAATCTTCTGACATGTCTATCTTGTCCTCCACTCCCACGATGTTTCTTTTTCCTGAAAGAACTATGTGGCGCTTTGGCTCATCATATGATGTGTCCTCTTGCCTTTCTTTTCTTTTTTTCGGTTTGGTAGACATGTCCTTCACATAGAAAACCTGGGCCACTTCACTGGCAAGCACGAATGGTTCGGTCTCATATGCTAGATTCTTGAGATCCACTGTAGTCATTCCGTACTGTGGGTCTATCTGCACCCCGTCTTTCAGGTTGAACCATTTGCACCGGAACAAAGGGATCTTGAAAGTAGGTCCATAGTCAAGTTCACATATCTCCTCTATGTACCCATAATATGTGACCTTCTTCCCATTGTCGTCAGCTGCATCAAAGCGGACACCACTGTTTTGGTTGGTGCTCTTTTGATCTTGGGCGATCGTGTAAAATGTATTCCCATTTATCTCGTACCCTTGAAAAGTCGATATACAAAAAGATGGTTGCTTGGCCAACAAGTATAGTTGTTCTTCAATAGTGGTGTCATTAATGAGATGTGTTTGCAACCAACCGCCGAAAGTCGTCTGGTGTTCTCCATCAATCCAATCTTCACCTTGCTCCGGATATTTTGAGCGTAAAATATCCTTGTGTTCCAATATATACGGAGCCACCATGCTGGAATTATGTAGGACTGTGTAGTGTACTTTAGTGAAAGAATGTCCGTCCATATTTATTTTTGCTCTCTTTCCTAGCGTGCCTTTTCCACGCAGTCTCCCCTCATAGCGTGATTCAGGAACACCGATCGGCTTAAGGTCAGGAATAAAGTCCCACACAGGTACACCTTCTTCATCCCACAACTGTAAAAGTTCTTCAACTAATGGCCTCAGGTACACATCAATGTCGTTGCCGGGTTGCCTCGGGCCTTGGATGAGCACTGGCATCATAATGAACTTCCGCTTCATGCACAACCAAGGAGGAAGGTTATAGATACATAGAGTCACTGGCCAGGTGCTATGACTGGAGCTCTGCTCTCCAAAAGGATTAAAGCCATCTGTACTTAGACCAAATCTTAAGTTCCTCGCGTCATCTGCAAATGTCTTGAACTCTTTGTCGATTTTTCTCCACTGCGACCCGTCAGCGGGGTGTCTCAGCATCACGTCTTTCTTACGGTCTTCTTTGTGCCATCGCAACAACTTGGCATGCTCTTTGTTTTGAAACAAACGTTTCAACCGTGGTATTATAGGAGCATACCACATCACCTTGACAGGAACCCTCTTCCTGGGGCGCGGCTCGCCCTCAACATCACCAGGGTCATCTCGCCTGATCTTATACCGCAATGCACCGTATACCGGGCATGCATTCAAATTCTCGTACTTCTCACCGCGGTAGAGGATGCAGTCATTGATGCATGCATGTATTTTCTGCACCTCTAATCCTAGAGGGCAGACAACCTTCTTTGCTTCGTACGTACTAGAGGGCAATACATTCTCCCCTGGAAGCATCTTCTTTATTATTTTCAGCAACTTTTCAAAACCCTTGTCAGAAGTACCATTCTCTGCCTTCCATTGCAGCAATTCTAATGTGGTACCCAGCTTTTTCTGACCATCTTCGCAATTTGGGTACAACAATTTGTTGTGATCCTCTAACATTCTCTCCAACTTCAACTTCTCGTTTTCACTTCCGCAGTTAATCTTCGCATCATGAATGGCCCGACCTAAATCGTCATCGGGGTCATAAAAAATGAGCTCTTCTGCGTCTTCGTCTCCCCCCATTGTCATATCATCGTGTTCAGTGAACATAGGATAGTTGTCGTTATCCTCTTCTTCTTCGTTGTCTTCCATTATAACCCCTATTTCTCCGTGCTTTGTCCAACAATTATAGCCGGGCATGAAACCGTTCTGTAACAGGTGGGCGTGAATGGTTCTTGAGGTAGAGTAATCCTTCATATTCTTACAGGAACTACATGGACAACACATGAAACCATTCGACCGCTTGCTTGCCTCAGCCACGTGGAGAAAATTATGCATGCCATTAATAAAGTCGGGACAACGTCGGCCACCGTACATCCATTGTCGGTTCATCTGCATTATATAAGTATATCAATAACCGTTAATTACACTACTTCATAAATAGATGAGTGACAAAATTAATTAATATTCAAGTTCATCACATTAAAAGAAAATTAGAGTACTGACCAAATGTAATACATAGTTCTCATAAAACATACACTCAAACTAACATACAACTATCTAAAAAAATTAAAACCAACAAAAAATGCGATGAAAATCGCAACTAAGGTAACTACTGAACCAACAGCATAATGATACCAAGCCTCTTGATTAATGGCATATTTTCTAATCTTTTTAATCTTCAAGCGCATTGCATCCATCTTGATCTGGTGATCATCGACGACGTCGGCAAACTTCAAGTCCAATTTCATCTTCTCTTCTAGGCATTGCAGACGAAGATCTTCACTTCTTTTCAATTTTTCTTTCAAATCATTATTTTCTTTCTCAAATAAATTGAGCATCTCGACAAGAGGGTCGGTTGTAATTTCTGGTTCAACTACCTCCTAGATAAAATATCTATGTCAAGTTGGTCGGCATAATTGTCACATGACAAAATGAAACAAATAGTTATAAAAGTATACCACATCCGAATCATAGACCGGACGAGGGCCGACGGGGACGGATATCAAAACCATGGCACTATACATAAAAAAACAATCATACAAGTAAGAAAATTATAAAGTAAAACTATGCATCTATCACATAAAACTAAGTTTTTTTATAAAACATAAAAACAAGTAGGCTCACCGAGGTGGTGCCGGCTAGGGACGGCGCTGGCGATCGATGGCGGTGAGGATGGGGAAGATACTAAAACCAACAAAGCATACTTTAATTTGAGCTCAAATTGCATATAAAACGAATGAAATCACTAACTTAGACATTTCATCAAACACCTTGCTAGCACTAAAAAGGTGAAAAGAGTTAAACTATACGAAATGAGCTAAATTAGGAACGCCGGAAGAAAGGATCATGTTGCTAACCCTTGGATAGATGGTTGCCGCCAATCTTAACAAAATGGTGGAGAAAAATGGAGATTTGTTTGTAGTGTGAGAGGAGAGATTTATGTTGGAAATGTGTTGGAGATGAAAAAATGAGCGGGTCAGGTTGATGAAATAGGCTGCATAGCAAACCGGTACTAAAGGTGCAGTGCCGGCCCCGCGGCCGCAGCATTTTTGGCGCGAAACCCTTTAGTACCGGTTCGTAGCACGAACCGGTACTAAAGGTCCAGCACAAACCGGTACTACAGATTCCCGGCGCACTGGGCTCTGGAGCCGGTACTAGTGCTAGCTTTAGTACCGGTTTGTAACCAAACCGGTACTAAGGGTAACATCCTTTGGCTGTTTTTTCCACTAGTGTGTAAAGCAATTTCTAGAACAAGAAAGTCTAACATGATCTCGAACAAAAAAAAAACACAAGCACATACGGTTCAGCGGAAGCATTGCGTTCGCGTAGCGATCATCATCTATGTCGCAAAGATGTTGTGCACGTCAAGGAAAGAAGTCCTCGTTGTCAGTAGTCGCGTGAGTGTGCTCCCTAAAAATCCGATCGCATCTCTCATGTATAGGATCATGAGAAACGGGTTTTCAAATGCCTACTATCCCTTCTCACGGTGCACGCCGGAAGACGGGATGTGGAATATTTGGATGATGGCGCAAGGTTCACAAACGAGAAAGTCTCATGTGTTGCGTATGCGTCTAATGCGCAAAGATCGTTCGGCGTCGTGGGCGGCGCTTCGGTGATGCGTCGCCGGAGTTGCGGACGGCGAGGGGAGGCCGTGGTTCGGTTGATTCAAATTTGAAAAAAACAACAAATGGCTTTGCGGGCCGGCTGATGAGAGATGGGCTCGAACTTGTTAACGCAAAAACGGCCAGGCCTTGCGGACGGCTCAATCTGGTTAATGAGGCTGGTGATCGTATGTTGCTAGGGTTTTCGAAAACCTTTCGATCGCATCCCGTGCCTCGTGGTGCTGCCGTCGCGGTTATGGCCAACTCGGGCGGAGGGCGCGGCTTCGACGCCGGCCGCGGCTATGCTGCTGGGCGCGGCAGTGCTGGTGCGGAAGGCTTCGATGGCGGCCATGGTCCTGGGCGTGGTGGTGCTGGCGCTGCCGCCCCGGGACGTGGTTTTGGCGGCGGAGCTCCTCCGTTTCAAGGAGGATCCGGCGGTAGAGGCAATTTCGCTCAAGGAGGGTTCGGTAACTTTGATGCGGGTTCTGGCTTCAATAACGGAGCGCCGCCCCGGCAGTACAATCGCTCGTTTCAACAGAGGGGCGGCCGGTTTGATGGTGGGAGAGGTTCGTCTTCAAGGGGATATCGGACTGATTTTGCGGGTCAGAATAATTACAGAGATCAACATATGGGGTTTAATGAAGAGATGCTTGCGAAGGTTGTCAAGCAAGTGACTGAGGCGCTGCGTCAGCCCGTTGATTCCTCGGTGGCTAGGGTTGCTGCGGGTGCTGCCTCGGCTCAGAGATATGTGGCAGTGGCTACGTCGACGGCGAGGCCGAAAGAGGCTGATCTGGTCACCTCGGATGCTGGGGGACTGCTTGCGGATGGTGGTGATAGGGCTGCGGTTGCTGGTCAGGGAGGGCCTGAGGGCGTTGTCGCAAAAAAAGCAAAAACAAAAGGGTTTTCGAGATGCTATCGTTGCGATGAACCAGGTCACCATGGGAAGGATTGTGTGGTGGAGGTGTGTGATGTTTGTGAAAGCAAGGAGCATGTGTCAGATTGTTGTCCTCTTCTTGATGCTCCTAAGCCGCAGGTGATGATGCATGGCTTTATTACAGAAGGCTTGACTTTTTTTGAGCAACCATTGTCCAATTCATATAAGCCGAAGATAGATAATGTAAGGTTGGCAATGGTGACTGTCACAGGGGGTGATCTTTCAGTTCCTCAAGTTGTGCGTCAACTTCAAAGGTTGGTACCAATGGAGTTTACTTGGGATGTTAATCAAGTGGGACATAATGTTTTCAAGGTTCCTTTTCCTTCTCGTAGTGAACTTGATAGATTGGCAATTTTTGGAGCGTGTCGGGTTCCAAACAGTTCATGTGAGATCACGGTTACTCCCTGGACTTCTATGGTTGAACCTTGCATGTTGCTCCCAAAGAAGTGGATCAGAATCTCAGGTATCCCATACAAGTTTATTGGTGATTATTTGGCTATGTGGAGCTTGGGTTCATTGTTTGGTAAAACGTTCAAGGTGGATATGAAGTTTACTCGCAAGTATGGGGTTTTGCGCATCTTGGTGGGATGTGTTGATTATTCACTTATTCCTGCTGCTTGGACGGTGTTTATCAAGGATGGGTTTTACAGGCTGCGATTCAAAGTTGAGAATCCGGTTGATGCGTCAGATGTGGAGGAGGATCCACCTCTTTCACCACCTCCGGATGATGATGCTTCGGATAAGGGGTCTAAAAATTTAGACAAGGAAGATGTTGATATGGGAGATATCTAGTGCTGGGGAGAAGGTGGCGGATGGTATGCAGGAGTTAACTTCAGGGGTGGTTTTTTCTCCTTTGGTGCGAAGGCAATTTGAGGAGGCTAGACAGGAGTGGCGGGATATGGTTTATGGTGCTTCTTCTGTCAGGCAGCTGGAGGAGGTGGGAGTTTGTGAGCAGGAGGTGGGGGTTTGTGAGCTGGAGGCTGCTGCGCCGAGCCCTCCATCACCTAGGACTCCGAGGAATGCTGGGTTGGCTGGGTCGGATGGTGTGGGTGCTTGTTCGATGGAGGCTGCTGTGATGCGGACTCCAATCACGGTTCGGTCTCCGACGGTTTCTTCTCCTTGTCGTATGGATGCTGGCGGGTTGGTGGTTTCTGAGGTTACTTTGAATGCGCAAAGTAGGGAGCAGCTTGAGGAGAGGCCATCAGAGGAGGATATTTTGGCTTTTGGAGGGATGACTGAGGTTGAGGTGAGGTCTAGTCAACGTTTGAGGGAGCAGCCCAATGCGGATCTTCCCCAACTTGATCGTGCGATGGATCTCACGTCTAAGAAGAATTATGGTTCTCCTTCAGGTATGCCGACCCATGCAATGTTATCTTTATGTAATTTATCTCATTCCGAAGTTAAGCGGCGTTCTTTTAAGTTGGGTATATCGCTAGGGAATGATACCGAGCAGGTTAATAATTCTATTTCTTCTATTATGGAATTGGAGCGTGAAAGGAGGGTTATCTTTCTGAAGAATACGTTGCCTTCTAAAAACGTTGAGACTGAATCTAGCTTGGCCATGAAAAGGGCCATTAATTTATGTGAGGATCTGGCTGATGAGGAGAGTGAGGTTTCGGAGGATCATGCGGATCTTAATGAAACTCTTGCTTCGATTAGAGGACGAGAAAAGAAAAAATCTCTTTCCAAACGTGCGGTTAGGAGGGGTGTGCGATTAGCTTTATATAAAAAATTTTAAGGTATAGATGAAGGGGATAGTTTGGAATTCCGATGGGTTTGGGGATACTTCGAAACACTTAGCTGTGCATGAATTAATTAAAGAAAATAAGTTGGATTTCATTGCAATCATTGAGACTGGTAGGTCTGCGTTTGCCACACCATTTCTCAATTTTTTAGCTGCGGGTTCAGATTTTGTTTGGTATGTTATCCCACCTCGTGGAAGGTCGGGTGGCATGTTGATGGGCTTTAATAATGCGTCTTTTCTGGTGCAAGATGAGATCTCAGGTGATTTCTGCATCAAATTCCATTTGAGATCGAAGGAAGATGGGTTTTGTTGGGCTTTGGTTGTGGTTTATGGGGCGGCTCAAAATGATAAAAAACCAGAGTTTCTAGCTGAATTAGTGCGAATTTGTGATGGTGAGACGAGACCGATGTTGGTTGGGGGAGATTTTAATATCATTAGAAGGCAAGAAGAGAAAAATAATAATAACTTTGATGCTCGATGGCCCACTATTTTTAATGCTATTATTGAAAGTTTGAGTCTAAAGGATTTAAATTTGTCGGGACGTCAATTCACATGGACTAGCAGGCGCGATACGCCAACGCTTGAGAAGTTGGATCGTTTTCTTGCTAGTGTCGACTGGGAGCAAAAGTATCCTTTGGTAACAGTGCATGCTCTAAACCGTGCGGGTTCTGATCATACGCCGTTATTATTGGATACTGGGGAACAGGCGTTCATTGGAAATGCTAGTAGATTTACCTTTGAGTTTTCGTGGTTTAAACAAGAGGGTTTTTATGATCTTGTGGTCAGAGAATGGAATGCGATCCAAGTTGGTAACTCGCCTGTTGAGTGCTGGCAGAATAAAATCCGCCATCTTCGACAATTCCTTCGTGGATGGGCACGGAACATTAGTGGTGAATATAAAAGTCTGCGGGACAAATTAATTTTATTAGTTAATGAACTTGAGATCAAAGCTGAGTCCTCCTCTCTAACGGATGCCGAGCGGGCAGCTAAAAGGGAAGCAGAGGATAAGCTGGCTCATTTGCGTCGAGTTGAGGAATCCAAATGGGCTCAGAGAGCAAAAGTAAAGTATATCCAGGAAGGGGGAAGTAATACAAGATATTTTCATATTATTGCGAATGGGAAGCATAGGAAAAAGAAAATTATGCAACTTGAACAAGATGAAGGGACAATAGTGGGTCAAGAGAATCTGAAGGTGTATATCTCGGAATATTATAAGAAGTTATTTGGAGCACCGGTTACAAATAATTTCTCGTTAGATGAGAGTATTATCGATGATTTGCCGCAAATTTCAGTTGAGGAAAATGAAATTTTGACTCAAGACTTCTCTGAGAAAGAAGTGTTTGAGGCAATCCAACAAATGGAACATAATAAAGCACCGGGTCCAGATGGATTCCCAGCGGAGTTCTATCAGAAATTTTGGGGTATAATTAAATATGATTTGATGGCAATGTTTGCTCAATTGCGTGATGGAAACCTGCCACTATATAAGCTAAACTTTGGTATTATTACACTACTACCAAAAAAGGATGATGCAAGTAAAATTGAACAATATCGTCCTATTTGTCTTTTGAATGTTAGCTTCAAAATTTTTACAAAGGTGGGTACGAATAGGGTCACTTCTATTGCGACTAAAGTGATTCGTCCAACTCAAACTGCGTTTATCCCAGGAAGGAATATTCTAGAAGGAGTTGTTGTGTTGCATGAGACGATACATGAATTGCATCGGAAGAAAATGGATGGGGTTTTGTTTAAGATTGATTTTGAGAAGGCTTATGATAAAGTTAAATGGTCCTTTTTGCAACAAACACTTCGTATGAAGGGGTTTTCACCTCAGTGGTGCGAATGGGTGGCCCGGTTTGTGCAAGGGGGGAGTGTTGGAATTCGGGTGAATGATGATATTGGTCACTATTTTCAGACTCTTAAGGGGCTGCGTCAAGGAGATCCGCTGTCTCCAATTTTATTTAATCTTGTTGTTGATATGTTGGCTATCCTCATCTCGCGTGCTAAGAAGGATGGTCAAGTTGGAGGTTTGGTACCTCATCTTGTAGATGGAGGGGTTTCGATTCTTCAATATGCAGATGATACAATTTTGTTTCTTGAACACGACATTGCGAAAGCCGTTAACATGAAACTAATTCTAGCTTTATTTGAGCAACTTTCTGGATTGAAAATAAATTTTCATAAGAGTGAGTTATATTGTTTTGGGAAGGCTAAAGACGACCAGGAGGAGTATAGACGTATTTTTGGATGTGAGATTGGTTCTTTACCCTTTCGATACTTGGGTATTCCAATCCATTACAGAAAACTCTTAAATAAGGAATGGAAGATAGTGGAGGATAGGTTTGAAAAGAAGTTATCAGCGTGGGTGGCGAGGATGTTATCCTATGGGGACCGGTTGGTACTTATAAATTCGGTCCTAACAAGTTTACCAATGTTTTTACTATCCTTTTTTGAAATTCCAAAGGGAGTTAGGAAAAGGTTAGATATGTTTCGGTCTAGATTTTTCTGGCAAAGTAATCAACTAAAACGAAAGTATAGATTGACTAAATGGAATTTGGTGTGTAGACCAAAAGATCAAGGGGGATTAGGCATTTCGGTTCTGGATGTTCAAAATAAATGTTTGCTGTCCAAATGGCTTTATAAGATTCTTAATGAAGAAGGGGTTTGGAAGGAGTTGCTGATGAATAAGTATGTAGGGGATAAAGCGTTATCTCAAGTTCAAGTTAAACCTATGGATTCGCCGTTTTGGAAGGGGATCATTAAGTTAAAGGATGATTTTTTCAAGCGTGGTATATTTTCGGTAGGGAGTCTGGAGCTGATTCGGTTTTGGGAAGATACCTGGTTAGGTACAGTGTCTTTGAAAACTGAATTCCCTTCTCTATATGCCATTGCTTTTAATAAGCATTGTACGGTTCATGATGTCTTGAGGACTGTCCCTATTAATTTACCTTTTCGTAGGGTATTAATAGGTAACAACAGAACAAATTGGCTTAATTTGGTAGAGAGGTTAATGAGTGTTAATCTCACAGATGAAGAGGATAGTTTTAAATGGTCCCTTTCTGCTAATGGTGTATTCTCTGTTAAATCATATTACGAGGACTTGATTAATGGGAATACTAGATATTTGCGCAAATATCTATGGAAATTGAAAGTGCCTCTCAAAATTAAAATTTTCCTGTGGTTTCTTAATCGAAAAGAGATTCTCACTAAGGATAATCTTATTAAACGGCGATGGATTGGCTGTAAGAAGTGTGTCTTTTGTGACAGAGATGAATCTGTAGAGCATTTATTTATTAAGTGTTCTTTTGCTCGGGATATTTGGAGAATAGTGCACTTTACTTTTAATATTTACCCTCCTATAAGCATTGCGAATTTGTTTGGTAATTGGTTAAATGGAATTGATAAGATCACAAAAGCTCGTATTCGTATTGGTGTTGCGGCTATTTTATGGGCTATATGGAACTGTAGAAATGATATTGTTTTTAACAAATCAAACTCTATTCATTATTTGCAGGTAATTCACAAAGCATGTTACTGGATCCATGCTTGGTCATTCCTTCTTCCTGCGGACCAGCGTGGACTTATGGATACCGGATGTACTCGTATGCTGAGGGTGGTGCGGGCTATCTTCAGCCGGGGTGGCTGGTCTCATCCTAGACGTTTAGATGTCGTTTGATTTCATCCTTTTTGAGTGGCTGATTTATGTAGCCACCTTATGCGATCCTTGAATTGTAAACTCATACTTTTGGATGCTTAAATAATTGCGGAAGGCTGTGTGCATCTCTTGGATGCAGAGGCCGGGGATCCGCACCCCTTTATCTAAAAAAAAGACCTCTTTACATATGGTGGAGGCGAAACAAATGGTCGGGGAGAAGTCGATGTGAGGAACCGTTCAGATTCGATCACCCCTCGTGTTGGACACGAAAACGTTTCAACTATGGATAGACCATTCAGATTCTCCAAACATGTGTGGTGTGGCGTGGAGGAGGAGAAGCGCGAGTAGAGCGATAATCTTTCCCGCGGCTTATCCGTCATACTTCACTGTCTTTCATGAGTTTATTAGAGAGTGGCCAACTCTCACATACAGCTATGTTTAACAGCCAGAGATTGATCGTTGATCGACATTGATCACATGGTATTTGTCGCATCATATTGTGTGTTTGTAGGAACTATGTGCCATTTGCTATCCTTTTGATACATTAATTTATGTATGCCAGGGCGGCTTGGGCTTAATTTAATTTAATCGTTTCTCGCTCTTCTCTGAACCTGTTGTGGCTGGTAGTATGTGTAATACAGTAGTACATAGCGAGGCGGCGCACCGCCGATGGATGGATGATCGACCTCTGTGTGTGTGTAACTATGTGGTTTAACATGGTAGCGACCTGTTGCTGTCTCCGACTAATCAACCAGTGCCCAGTGGCGGAGCCACAGGGTATGTCCGGTATGCCGTGGCATACCCTGCACCCAGGCCATGCTACGGTGTAGTACTAGCGGTAGAGAAAAAAAAGGCTGATGGATTGTGTGCAAAACTGATTAGCTTGAGCCGTGTGTAGTGTACGGCCTAGTAGAAAAAATACAAAAGCTTACCAGGTTCAGCACGAAATCATAAATTTGCTGATCAATTGCTGGATTATTTATTGCTTATTACCGTATTAGAATGTAAATTTAGCATTATTTACTGAACTAGTTAGTGGATTTTATCAAAATGGCCACCATTTTTTTGGTGCGGCATACCCGTCGATAAAATCTTGGATCCGCCACTGGTGTCAACAGCAGCGGTTCGAGCTGTCCGCGTCTCTCCGTCTGTCGGTGTAAATCTAATCTTCAGGTGCGCTGGAAGCTGAGAACATGCATAGATTTTAGGGAGGCAACACTTGAGCTGAGAGGCATCAACCGATTTTTGATTCAGGCTCTTGATTGTCATCTCTAGTCCGCGGCTCACTCCCGAGCTGGCGGAGGCGGCGACATCGGAGTCTATGCGGCGTGTGTCTTGTGTCGGCGGACGGCTGGCTTCTGAATCTATGAAACCATGCTCAAATGGCACAGGTAGAATCACCAAACAGGGATGAACTCCGAATATACCAAGACACCGCACGTGTATCTCCCTTTCCATGGTGTCGGCGTTGATGTCTGAGTAGACGCAGTCATACTCTGAGAACGCGGTGCGCAAATAAGAACGCCATCATTTTTTTTTGTCTTGAAAAAGAAAAGGTAAACCCATCATTTTTGGGTTCATCGTCCATAATTTAGCCCACGGAGCCCAAGATCATAACCGAGCTTGTGATAGAAAAAGGCTAATGGACTTAACCTCGAGTGTTCCAAACCAGCTTTTTTTTTCTGTGTTAGATGCTATGCTGAATCAAATGAAACCAACTCAATCGCCACAAGGTGTGTGCATAGATTTCTGTGGCGATGACTGCCTAGGAGAAGCAAACAAAGTAGCACATCACAACTTGAAATCGCAATTTTGCCGACTATTTTTTTCATGTAAACCTTGTTTTACATCGAGTGTAGCCGAAACACACTTATCTTTGCCGAGTGTTTTTCCTAGACACTCGGCAAAGAAGATTCTTTACCAACGTGGATACACTCGATAGAGATGTCTGCGCTTCCAGAACCACCTCACCATGTGTACACATTCGTCGTGACCGGCGGAAGATTGACAGCGGTAGGTCTTTGCCGTGTGTATCAAGAATCAAACACTTGGTAAACGTTTTAGTCACTAGCGGGAAAGTTGACAAAAAGTTGGGTAGGGAAAGGAAATCTGAGAAAGTTGGCGCACTTATAGACCGAGTCTCTTCCTAAAGTACATTCAACAAAGATGATTTTTTATTTTCTCCTTTTGCACTTTTTCATTTTTCCTCCTTTTCTCTTTTCTCGTTTCCTTTTCTTTTATTCTTCTTTTCCATTTCATCTTTTTTACGTCATTTTTTCCCGATTATCTTTTACCGCCATTTTTTCCTATCACTATTTTCCTCCTCTTTCTTTCCCACCACTCTTTTCCCGCATCTCCCAGCCATCTGTGACCCTATATATAGATCCTCGACCTGCCTGAACCATATACACCCAAATTCTCCATTTCAGCTACCCCTCATCTATGACCCTATATATAGGTCCTCGACCTTCCTGGACCCTATACACCCAAATTCTCCATTTCAGTTTCCCCTCTCTTGCTGAATCCCCCGGGCATCTTAGCAAGAATAGTTAGATAGCGTTCCCCGAGGAGATGTTTACATGCGGCAAGCCCGATCTCCGTCCCGAGCACTGCCATTGCGTGATGACCCACACTCTTGGCATGGTCAAGATGGAGGAGAAGTGGCACGACCCGCACTGGTGGCCACGGTGGAAAGTAGCCGGCCACCGGTGCCGCTCGAGGATAGTGTGGTAATGATGGTGGCATACCGCGGAGTGAATTATCGTGCCATGAAGGTGGAGGTTTTCGCGTCATCATTCGACTTCTTCATGTGCTTCTATGAACTGCACTCGCGTCCTCCATATCCCCACATCCTCTTTGTTAATGACGAGAGGCTGGCAATGAGCCACTGGCATCGCGAGAACAAAAGTGAACCATCAGAGCTGTCATACCAGACGAAAGTAATCTTTGGCCGGTTCACGTGGCGTGCTTGGGAGCTTGACACGATGAATCAGTTTATCAACTAGATAGGTGGGAAGCTCGTGAAGATACTCATGTCGGAGGACGAGTGGTACCTAGAGGCAGTGGCATGGATGTAGAACCCATCCTAAGTGGATTCTAAATTCTCACATAACTGGGTCAATGAAGTCCCTAAATTTACTTTGCAAACTCTCTCCATCAGTCCCTCCGAATGCATATGGTGCCCTCGTTTTTTTCCGTATTTTAACTTTAACCACTAATTTGATCGGTAAGACATGTGTCATATGTTACAAAAAATTACATCATTAACACCTTCATTCCCTAAAACCATACAATTCATTGGTATAATGTTTATGACATATAATCCATGTTTCATTGGTCAAATTAATGGCTATACTTAAATCTAGAGAAACGCACGTGTCACCTAAATGGGGACGGAGGGCAGGAGCGGCGCTAGGGGTATTCTTATGTATTCATGTGAATACCCCTGGTTTTTCTAAAACAATGTTGATTTTCGCAGAATAATGATGATTTTGGAAAAATAGTGGTTGATTTGGCAAAATGAATACCCAATGAATACCCGGTTGAAAATTCCTAGCGCCACCACTGACGGAGGGAGTACTATTTGATATTGATAAAGTTAGTCATAATGGATTTCACTATTAAAAAATCAGACCAACCCAATGGGATGTTTATATTTGGTACCGGTGCTTTGTACGTTGATAATGGTGTGCGACTGGATCTCGGGGCCATGCACTATGCGCGTGTTTTGTTGCCCACGAAGGGTCCATACAAGCTCTTGGGTTGGCTCGTAGCGGCACTAACACATAAATCAGCCCAAAATATGGTCCAAGGGGAGCGTTCAACTCGACGGTTCTAGGGAGCCACACCCCTCGTTCGGGACTCGAATTTTTTAAATAATACATTTTTTTATTGTTTTCGAGAAATAATGCATGTTTTTTATTTTGAAAAATATTACAGCCTCGGCTTTAGGGAGGCCGACCAGCCCCTATCGGCGTTGCGGAGGCCGAGCAGGTCCTCTCGGCGTCGCCGAAGCCGACGAGCTTGTCGGCCTGCCACCCTCTCGGCCGCTGCCACTGCTAGCAGACAGACGCCGAAGCCGATTAGGCATATCGGCCTGCTCGAAGCCGATTAGGCCTTTTCGGCTACGTCCACACCGACTGCTGCATGTGTTTCCCGCCCTTCTTCGTATACTTCATCTCTATTTCTTTGTATCTCCATTTCAGGTTTAGATGGTAAATAAAAAATATGAAAAATATGTTGTCTCGCCATAGATTTGCCGCCACCGATTATCCCGACTTTACTCTCCCGTCCTTTCTCGTTCCCGCCATTTTCTCGTTCCCGCCATTTTCTCCCGCCATTTTTTCTATTCCCGGGCTATAAAATCCATTGCTCAGTCAGGTGGATAAGCAGTCTAGCGAATTCACTCGTCGATGTCGGGTTTTCCTCCTTACCGTAGCTTTCTTCCACACGAGTCTGAGCGACTTGTGAAGTGTGCTGCCGAGTTTAGGGTAGACAATAAATTAGTTCCATGGGAGGAACTCATTAGTAGTGATAGTTTCCTCACGGAGATAGACGCGACATTATGGAGGAAGCATTATTGGGCTCATAGGACTCCATAGGAAATACGACAGGAACTTCTCAGGATGCATGAAAGGTGGAAGAAGGTGAAGCAACGAACTAGGGATGAGAAGTTCATCAATTGGTTAGCAGATCATCCGTTTTCATGGGCGGAGGAGAGCGAGGACGATGATGACATCTTCATGCCTAGCATCACCGCCAAGAGAGTGGCATCGTCGAAGGGCAAGAGAGCGGCATCGTCGAAGGGCAAGAGTGGCCCATCGACGGAGGCAGGAGGATGCGAGGACGATGATGACATCTTCATGCCTAGCATCACAGCCAAGAGAGCGGCAACGTCGAAGGGCAAGAGAGCGGCATCGTCGAAGGGTAAGAGTGGCCCATCGACGGAGGCAGGAGGATGCGTGGACGGGAGATGACATTTATGTTAAGTATCGCATGTATCTTAATTTCAGTTCTAGCTGTTAAGTTAAGCTTGTTTTAATGAAAAAGTTGTAATCTCGCCGTTTCTTAATAAATGTTTGAAGCATTGTCTGATCATACATAGATAGGAATATGTCTCATACAAATATAGTGTCTCGTACATAGATAGGATTATGTCTCATACAAATATAGTGTCTCATACATAGATAGCAATATGTCTCACACAAATATGATGTCTCGTACATAGCTATATAGTAATATCTCTAGTCGTAGAGATAGGTCTCGCTACTTCCGTCTGCCACGATGCGGTGGAGGATCCTAGGGTGTCGACCATCCGTACCTATGTATTGCCTGAGTTTGACGAACAGGGGTACCGTCCTCGTTAAACTGCTGCTCCTGCGTGGGCTGCGTCGGCTGCGGTGGGGGTGTGATCTATGCTTGCTGCGTGCTGTAAGGTGGAGGGGTCGAATACAGGTTCATCCAAGTGTTGATCTTGTCCATCTGGTTTCCGCCTTCCTGATCACTCCCCCACGCAGATCCGGACATAGACGACGGTTGCCCGGACATGAAAGCACATGCATCGCACTAATTTAAGTATTCACTTCATTTTTATGGGCAAAAGTATACATGTATATACATACCATGTGGCTGTGGTTGTGGGCGAAATTGGAAGCTCGACGTAGGGTTGTGTTGCGTCTGCTGCCACGCCGAACCTCCAGGCTGGTCAGGAGGAGGAGGTGCGGGCGTCCGCTGCGGTGATAGGCGAGGTCGCGTGTGCTGTCGCTGCTCGGGCTGCTGCTGCGTCGACGGACGTGGGGGCCGCTGTGCACCGTGCTGGTGAGCAACGTCCGAAGTGCGAGTGCACGTGATAGTCTCGTAGATAAGCCGTAACTTTCCCTCCATACGCGTGGAGGAAGCCGACTGCAGGGGCGCAGGCCGACAGGGTGCGGAGCAGGCTAGGCCGGCCTCCGCCACGACCTGCTCGGCGTGGGCGAAGCCGATAGGGGCTGGTCGGCCTCCCTAAAGCCAAGGCTGTAATATTTTTCAAAATAAAAAAAACACGCATTATTTCTCGAAAACAATAAAAAAATGTATTATTTAAAAATTTTGAGCTCGTTCGGGTCGAAAGCGAACGTGCGTTGTCATAAATGATTCTGATGGTGCAGCAAGTGTGTCTACCTTAGCTTTTGCACGCGGTGTGTTATCCCGGAAAGTGTACATGGAGGTTGAGCTCTAGGAGCTCGATTTTCAAAACAAATTTAAAACCATTTTTTGTTTAAAAAATTCTAAAAAAACATAGTTGTAGATAATATCTAGATCTAGGACTGTGTAAATTTTCAACAATAAATTTGTTGCATTCTCTCTTGAGGAAAAACGACAAATGCGCAGATTAGTGCACCTTCTCCAAAATTTGAAATCTTGTCAGACTTATTATTTTTGCATAGCTCATAATAATACGAATTTGGTCTTAAATTATTTCATAACGGTGGATCTGAATATTATCTACAACTATGATTTTTTAGATTTTTTTGAAACAAAAAAGTGCGGATTCAATTTTATTTGAAAACCGAGCTCCCTGGAGCTTGGCCTCCATATCGCCGCACTCTGTGTTCTCTTCACTTTATTTAATCTTCTTTATCTAATATCTTCTAATCTATACAATGATGTTTCGATTCAATATAAGTTGTACACAAAAAAAAAGATGCACATCGACGTTGTGATTCTATTCCCGTGATCGGTTTCGAGTTTCATCAACAATAACTCCTCAAGTTTATGTTTATGTCAGAAACTTTTTAGAAAATTTGTGTCAAATTCATTTCACATAGTCGACCATTTGGAAATTCTTTGCTGAGTAGGTCCTTCTCGTCATTTCGCATAACTTCCGTGCTGTATGTCTCCATCATGTGCTTTGTTAATGTGTGGTGTTCAATGTGTGTAATATAACCTCTTGATTATCTACTATGTCAGTCCGCCATCTCTTCACGATAAAGTTTACGTAAAAATATGTGGATCGGTAGATGTGATTCATTTCGGCAACCGTTTGAAATTTTCTGTTCAAGTTTGAACTTATTTTGGACGAATTTTGCCAACTTTATTGTACACTTCTCAATTTTGTGTTCATGTTTATACTTATTTTGGACGAATTTTGTCAACTTAATTGTACATGGTCGATCGTTTCAAATTTTCTTTGGCCACTAAGTTCATCTCATTGTTTTGCACACAACTTCCGCATTGTAAGTTTTTATTTCGATGTTTATAGCCGAAGTTGTTTCACATGCGGTGTGTGATAAATTCACCAAGTAGAGAATAGGTGAGAGGAACCATGCACGTAATTAAACAACCGAAAGTTGCATTCTTCACTTATGCAATTTACAGTAGAACTTTATAGGCAACAAATTCTAGTGCACAATATGGTTAATTGCTTCGTATTTTACGGGGCCAAGGCCCAACAGCCATGATGTACTGGGCCAGAAAAAAGACCTGTGGAGCCGAACACGTTCTATAGCATCTGTGTTTGGTTAAGTTTTTTTCTTGGCTTTTGGCTTTGTCTTATAAGCCATAAAAGCATCTAATTAGGTGCTTTTGACTTTTGGCTTATATCATAATAAAACATAAGCCAAAAGTCAAAAGCTAAAAGCACCTATTTAGGTGCTTTTTTGCGCTTATAAGCCAAAGCTAAAAGCCAAGTAAAAAGCCTAACCAAACACCCTCTTCATGTATGCATCATGACATGCGAAAACTTTGACTGTACTATTCTAGCGAAGTTGTGAAAAACGGAAGTTACACAACTCGGGATGCAGCGGACGTCCACCAAGGGTCGCGATCAATAATTTGAGATTAATCAATCTGTGCTTTGATTAGCTCCGCCGTATACTCAGACGAACCTATTTTGCCCTGCAACATGCAGGTTACTAGCGGACGCGGACCTCGTCCAGCGTCGCGTCCACCTGCATCCTTATACACAATCGTGTTGACATGCCCCCAACAGTGACAGTTCACAAGTTCAAATCCGGGGCACTCTAGACGAAACGCAGCAGTGTCCGATACTTTTGAATGAGAGGTTTTTCCTTTTGGAGAACAACAAAATGGGAGGTTCGGAGCATACTGTACACGTGGTATCGTGGAAATATCAGGCACCGAGAATTGGCTATTTCTCATACTTGTTGTACATGTTTATCGGCTTCTTGTGGGATCCAACTAAATTTACACCCTGTCCGGGAAGACATCAGCGAAGCATGTGGCTGAAGGTAATCGGCGTCAACTTGTGTTCATCAATGCGGCAGGACGGGGGACATGTTGGGTGGACCCACACACACACTCTACCGCAGAATCCCCATAAAATCCGTTCGAAAATTCAGCCGACGACTCAGTTATTAGTAGCTCCATGGTCCAAGCGTCTTCAGAAATTCGATGGAAAATTGCCCGATCCTCCATGTAAAAATGACGACCAGGAGCCATGAATGGTTCAGAGGTACTCACCTGTCGACGATGGACCGGGCCTTCAATGTGAACTGAAAATGGAGATGGCTTAGCCGTAGCTATCACCTACCCACATCGACAACGATCATACAGAAACGGTCGCCCATATATACCTTGTGTGCCTCATCGCGCGCACACGTTTTTATTTCACGGTTGCTGATGTGGGATCCGTATTCTCTGGGGTGTTGTTAGTGTCGCTATGTACTGCTGATCATTATGTATTGTACTTGTGATTCTATATTATGGTTATTTTACCAAATAGGCTACGTACAACGTCCCTTGTGCCAACGCCCCTTATGCTTATAGTGATTACTTTAGGTAACTCCTTGTATGTACAAACATGTCCTCGGACGGAAAAATTGTACAGTGAGTTGTAGCCTGTACAGTTGGCTCTCCAAAATTCAGAGACCAAACTGCCGCTTGACATAAGCGGTTGTTGAAGTTTTTTTTAAAAGAGCTCACATAGTATTTCCATGTAACCGACTCACAATGTGCTGGACGCGTATCTCTCCAAGATGGGGTAGACACGCATGCTCCAGGGGCAATTCAGGAGCTTGATTAGGTAACCACCCGGTAGCTGGAAGCCAAAACCATATATATGCGCATGCAAGAGTCAAAACACAGCTCTCTGCCAAGTTTATGAATGTTGTGACCTGTTTACGTACGAAACATAAACATTAATTCCAACGACTTACTTGATTCCATTTTATGCTAACAATCGCCAATATTGTATATATGGAATAAAGATATACGTATGTTAGTTGCAACTAACATATACGTATGGCTTGCTAGCAAAGCTGGTCAAAGTTCGCCAAATGTACGTACATTCTCTCGAAATAGGCTTTCGCCCCGCTTTATAAATAAAGCAACGACCAACAAACAAGCATCGATACAAACTCAACACCACAAGCTGGGGCATCAGCACACACCAAGCCCAAAAGAGAGAGGAAGAGAAAGAAGAAAAGAAAACAATGCCGACGACGGCAGATCAACAGAACTAAGGTGGTTCGCCACCGCTGCGCCCGCCGAAGAAGTCCCACCACGCTCCTAGAGTTCCGAATCGTCGCGTACCAAGCAACACCTTCAAGAAGGACTGCGACGATGACGACGCTGCTGCCCGGCCATGGCCTAGGGTTTCCCCCGTACGCAGGGATGAGTGGGGAAGGGGTGCAGCCGACGCCCTTCAAGAAGGAAAGACGGCGCCCGTAGGCGTCGCCCCGTCGATGTCGTAGGACGACAAGGATTTCTCCCGACCCCCAAAAAACCACTACCCCAAGCGATCCGTAGTCTTCCACTCAACAACGCCGCCCACCTGCATGCGCCACCACGGTCTTGACACCACCGTCGCCGTCTCACTGTGAACCGATGCGGGGCCTAGAAACAGAGAAAACGGAGGCAGCAGGTTCAGGGGTCGCCGGCTCTGTAGCCACACGGGAGGGAACTACCTCCACCACAGACGTGGTAGCCGACCGGACGTGGTGACAGGAGCACGCCAGGCCAGCACCAGAAGCAGAGGGCGGCAGCAGCACGGCCACCTGGAGGGCGTCCTCCACCGCCAGCGGCGGGTGCCGACCGGACGCCGCAGGGACACACCAGGCCACACTGCCCGGCCGAACCCATATCGGGTCCGCAAAGTCCGCTGCAGCGCTGCAGCACGCAGGCCGCCGCCACTACCCTCCGGTTCAGCGCCATCGGCCCGGCCAGGCCGAAAAGGGCCCGCTAAGCTCCACCACCGCGCTGCAGCAGGAAGGCTCCATCGCCGCCACCCCGTCACCGTCGCCTCCATCCCTGCCTCCAGGAGAAACCGCCGCCTACCGAGACGCCCGGCCCGCCTGGACCCAGATCGGGCCCAAAAGGGCCCAGATCTGGGCCATGCGGTCGCCGCCGGATGCTCTCATGGGCAGCAGCCCCTGCGCCACCAAGCGGTCGCGCCAGCGCAGTAGGGGCCGCCTGGGGCCGGCGCGCCGCCGCCACAAGCCGCCGCCTGCCGGAACCGTCGCCGACCTAGCAGACACCGCCACAAGCCGCCACCGCCCGAGCCGGGGCGCCGCGTGCGGGGAGAGAACGGCCCGCCGCCGCCGACACCACGCGGGCAAGGCCCGGTGGCACGCGCCGGCGGCGGCGGGAGGGCGCAAGGGGGAGGAGGGAGCGCGCGGGGGGGAGAGATGGGGAGCCCCCGGTCGCCTCACTCGGGGAGACGACGCCATGTACCTACATTCAGGCCTCGCTAGCAACAAACCTGCAACATATATATGCCCTTAACCTTAAGCTTACACTTCATCAGGAAACTAAAGTTGGTTCGCAACAAACCATACAACTATACAAGGAAAGATTCTCAAGCAGAGGGGAAAAGGACAAATTCTGTGAACCAACAAACTAATTAAGCACAATAATTAAGCTTCAGCAGCCTCCATGTTCCATAACAGCTAGATCACTGCATGCTGACCAATTATTACTCCAGGACCACACATATATATGATACATCCATCTAAGCTAGTTATTTAATCTCTAGCAGCCGCGTTATCAAGTTATGTGCATTGCATGCATGTATAAATAGGCCTTCACTACGAACAAACATTTCATCAGCTCTTTCATTCTAGCTCCACACAGTCTAGCTCGTACACAGCACAGAGGGAACAAGGACAATGGCTTCCGCTTCATTTAAGCTCTCTATTGCGCTGACATGCGCATTGCTCTTGTCATCGGCGTGCCATGGCCTGGAGGTAGGCTACTACAAGAAGACGTGCCCCCGCGTGGAGGCCATCGTGAGGGACGAGGTGAAGAGGTTCGTCTACAAGAACGCCGGCATCGGCGCCGGGCTCATCCGCATGTTCTTCCACGACTGCTTCGTCCAGGGATGTGATGCCTCCGTCCTCCTGGACCCAACACCGGCCAACCCGCAGCCGGAGAAGCTGAGCCCTCCCAACTTCCCCAGCCTTCGCGGGTTCGAGGTGATCGACGCGGCCAAGGACGCAGTGGAAAAGGCGTGCCCGGGCGTCGTCTCCTGCGCAGACATCGTTGCCTTCGCCGGCCGTGACGCCGCGTACTTCCTCAGCAGGCTCACGATGAAGATCAACATGCCGGCGGGCCGCCTGGACGGGCGTATTTCCAGCTTCAACGAGGCCCTCGACAACCTGCCGCCTCCATTCTTTAACATCACTGAGCTCATCGACAGCTTCGCCGCTAAAGGGCTCGATGCAGAGGACATGGTGGTTCTTTCCGGCGCCCACACCATTGGGCAGTCACATTGCTCCTCCTTCGTCTCCGACCGTCTCGCCGTCCCCTCCGACATCAACGCCGCCCTTGCCAGCATCCTGAGGAGGCAATGTCCTGCCAACCCGAGCCCGGGCAACGACCCCGCGGTGGTCCAGGACGTGGTAACCCCCAACGCGCTCGACAACCAGTACTACAAGAACGTCCTCGCACACAAGGTGTTGTTCACGTCCGACGCCGCCCTTCTTACCACACCGGCGACCACCCAGATGGTGATTGACAATGCCAAAATCCGTGGACTATGGGAAGCCAAGTTCAACAAGGCGATGGTCAAGATGGGTGCCATCGAAGTGAAGACCGGACGCCAAGGCGAGATCAGGAGGAACTGCAGGGTCGTCAACCACTGATATGGATGCATGGGTACTCATCCCATCCGTTCATGCCGCACTTCCAATCTCATACACCTACATAATCACCGCACTATTGTCCTGAGCTCGCTGAATTTACTGTCAGTTCCCTCAGAGTTCCCGCGAGTACCTTGTTGTTTCGTTTATTCATTATCTTTGCTATATATGTGCGGCTGTTGCTGATTGTTCAGTTCTTCCAGGATGCATATTGTCTATGACCACACCGTGTCAATCATGAGTCATCAAGACACTAGTGAGATGGATAAGTTCATGAGCATTATTCACTATGACTCTTGATTTTAAAGCAAACAAAATACCTACCCTACTGTAGTTTGTGTTGTCCAAACATGCTTCCGTTTAGAGCAGTCTAGCAAAATGACATAGCAACATCTCTTTCCATAGTTCTATTTATACAAAAGTTTGGTCAGGAGCCGCCAGTAGCAGCCAAATTCTAGAAGAATTCTAAAATCTAAAGTTGAATGCAAAACTAACTCCATTCTACTGAAATTAGAATCTAGCACCACATCCGTTTATGAAAAATAGAGTGAGAAGCCTAGAAAAGTTTAACAAAGTTGTAACTTACAAAATAATTAGTAGGCTGCTTAATTTAGATGTACAATTGAACGCTTCTTTCTACTTTCTTAGCAACAATTGTTTCTTTACAATAGCTAACAACAAGGGAGGAAGGAAAATAATTAACTGTATTGAAAGTACATGTCGAAATAGATTATCCATCTGACTGAAACGATATAAACAAGAAAGGGAACTGAGATAAAAGAAAGTACAATACAGTTTTGTGTTTTACTGCAATTGACAACTAAATGTCATTAATTATGGTTTTGAAGATGAATCCTGATATTTGAAGATAGAGAAATCCTAAAAATTTGCATGGAGAGAATAGGTGGAAATTACAAATAAAAAATAGACTCTATGATAAATTTTATGTAAAAGCAAGTGTATATCCATCATTTTTAGCCTATTGTAGCTATTTTGATCTCAACAATCTTCAGTTGCTGCATTTATTTATAGGGTTATGCTTCCATAGGCCCCCAAAGGTGAAAGGGTATCATGAGAAGAAACACAAGGATGGCTGAGATTTAATCTTACTAGGGGCCAAGCCAACTAAGTTCGGCTCGAGCCGAGTCTCGAAGTCTGGAAAATATCTAGCCGAGCCGGCCGGATCGTGGGATAAAAATATGTGGCCACCGGGATTCGAACCTGGGTCTCCCAGACGAGGCACGGGAAGCATAGCCACTAGGCTATATCTCGGTTTGTGATTAGAATAGAATCAAAGCCTATATAAACATAGCAGGCGTTAACTGAATTTTATAGTTGGGGGAGGCGTTTTGGCTCCCGACACTACCGGAAAATCTGTCTTTCCCGTGTAAACCCTTCTTTGCCGTGCGCTTTCAGATTTACGGAACACGGCAAAGAATTCTTTGCCGTGGGGGCCCAGAAACGATCACGGCAAAGAAAACCACACGGCAGATTAGACGCAGAGCGCACGGCAAAGAAACCCGCACGGCAAAATAAACAAAAAGCGCACGGCAAACGTAAACCACTCGGCAAAGACTCCTTTGCCGTGCGTCGTGCTAGCCTGCACGGCAAACCTGTTGACCAGGATTTGCCGCGCTTCCCAAATATTTCGCGGGAAAAAAATTCCCGTCGCGCGGCTAATTCCCGCGCTCTAAAACAATTCGCGGGAAACACTATGCCGTGCGGGTGAACGCAGCGCACGGCACATCTCCTCTTTGCCGTGCGCCATGGTAAACGGCGCACGGCACATCTCCTCTTTGCCGTGAGCCCTTAGTAGACCATCACGGCAAACCTTCTTTGCCGTGTGTCCTAGGATGAAACGCACGGCAAACCATGTGTTTGCACCCCCCTCTTATTTCTTCTGTTTTCATAGGCTTCCTTTGTTTACTTTTTGTTAAGGCTTCTAATACACTCATTTACTTAAATTAATTATTTTTCTCGATAATATATATAAACCATCCGGTAGTGCGGGCTGCATGTGCGTCGAAACCCCTAACAAGTGGACGTAACGGGCGAAAAGTCCCGTTTCGGTGTAACCGGCCGGTGGCAATTTTGTGAGAATCTATGATAATAGGTTGTTTTCCATGTTCCTATGTCATAACAACTCACAACCAAGGGAAAAAGTCCATGTGCCTACCCTCTTTCGACGCCGGTCAAGGTGGTAGACGAAAACGTTATGGTTTTTCCCTGCGGATCTAGGGTTTCGTCTACCCCGGACCCCCGGAGCGTCGGAAACCCACCCAAACCTAGGTTTTGCCCTACCATGTGTGTACAAGTGTGTTGGGTGTTTTGGGAGTGCAAGATTTTACTCCGAGGTATGACCGTCTTCACCGACTGCACTCTCTCTGTACTAAGTTTCTTGACTTATAGCTGAACACTCCCGTTTCGGTGGAAACGGTGGCAATCTTGTTAGAATCCATGATAATAGATGGTTTTCCATGTTCCTATGTCATAACCAAACATTCCATGCGGTCCGTCGCATGATTCCATGTGGTCCGTCGCATGATTCCATGCCCGGCACCCGAAACGGGGGTTTTCACCTCTAAGTGTCGGAACTTAGAGGAGAAATCTAGGGGGGTAGACCGCCGGGGACCCACAAACCGCCGTTTTCGAGGGGAATGAGCTCCGGAGCACCGGAATCCCACCAAAACTTGCATGTGGGCCTAGGATATGTGTGGAAGTGTGTTGGAAGGTGTGATCCACCAAATGGTGCAAGGCATAGCTCCCCGGTGTGACCTTCCTCACTTTCTGCCGATAACACTTAGAAGATTCCTGGACGTGTGGGCTGAAGTGTCCCGCTGTGGGTATACCGGAGGCTAGAATGTGCCAAAGGGTACCAAACCTGGTTTTCCATTTGTATAATGCCTAAACAAACCTAAACCTATGAAAAAGTATGTTGGTGGAACCTCGCGCGGAGAAATCTAGGGGGGTACACCGTCGGGGGCCCACAGACTGTCGTCCCTGCTTCTTTGCCGTGCGTCGTCCGCATGGCAAAGAAGCGATGCATGGCAGACGAAGGCGGGAAGCGGTGGAAGAAGCACACGGATCGTGTGTTTCCTTCGAGCGCTTGTGAGCCGTTGGATCAGAGTTGTGTTTCTTTCGAGTGATTGTGAGATGTTGGATTGTGTGCACACGGATCGTGTGTTTCCTTCGAGCGCTTGTGAGCCGTTCGATCAGAGTTGTGTTTCATTCGAGCTCTTGTGAGCCGTTTGATCGGAAGCACACGGATCGTGTGTTTCTTTAGAGCGCTTGTGAGCCGTTGGATCAGGGGTGTGTTTCTTTTGAGGGCTTGTGAGCTGTTGGATCTGCACTCCCACCTCATCCACAGGTACACCTTCTAATCGCCTATAAATAGCGACGTCCCTGCAGCGAACGGCACACAACGAGCGTCTACCTTTGCCACCGAACCCAATGGTTGGATTTAGCCTACCCGCTGGCATGCTCACTGGCATTATTGTGTTTGTCCTTGTTCGTCGGCCAGCCATTGGAGCCACCTCCTGTAGGTCGGTGAATAAGGACAACACAACGACGATGTTGGAAACACAAGCCCTCGGGTAGGTTGAATCCAACCACTGGATTAGGGTGACACAATGATGAATTGCCGAGGAGGTGGGAGTGGTGGTGGTGGAAGTGGTAGCCATGCCCCTCGGTCGGATCCCACAACCTACCAACACACTCTTATACATATATTAGGGACCCATGCAAGTTTTGGTGCGATTATGATGCTCCGTACCCTGCTACGGCGAAACCCTACACCCGCTGGAAAATATTCAAACCTATCGATCTACCCCTTTGACCAGTGCCGAGAGGGGGTAGACGCATGAATTTTTTTGCTTGGTTGTGTTAGGTTGGTACATAGGACCATGGGGAACCAACATTTCATGTGTTCCGTCGCATGATTCCGTGCCCGGCACCCGACACGGGAGTTTTCACCTCTAAGTGTCGGAACTTACTACAGAGTAAGCGGGGTCGATGAAGGGGGTCGCACCTCGGAGTTGTATCTTGGTTCCCACAACCTACCAACACACTCTTATACATATATTTGGGACCCATGCAAGTTTTGGTGGGATTACGACGCTCCGTACCCTGCTACGGCGAAACGCTACACCCGCTGGAAAAAATTCAAACCTGTCAATCTACCCCTTTGACCGGTGCCGAGAGGGGGTAGACGCATGAACTTTTTTGCTTGGTTGTGTTAGGTTGGTACATAGGACCATGGGGAACCAACATTTCATGTGTTCCGTCGCATGATTCCGTGCCCGACACCCGACACGGGAGTTTTCACCTCTAAGTGTCGGAACTTACTACGGAGTAAGCGGGGTCGATGAAGGGGGTCGCACCTCGGAGCTGTATCTTGGTTCCCACAACCTACCAACACACTCTTATACATATATTATATTAGGGACCCATGCAAGTTTTGGTGGGATTACGACGCTCCGTACCCTGCTACGGCGAAACCCTACACCCGCTGGAAAATATTCAAACCTGTCGATCTACCCCTTTGACCGGTGCCGAGAGGGGGTAGACGCATGAACCGTTTTGCTTGGTTGTGTTAGGTTGGTACATAGGACCGTGGGGAACCAACATTTCATGTGTTCCGTCGCATGATTCCGTGCCCGGCACCCGACACAGGAGTTTTCACCTCTAAGTGTCGGAACTTACTACAGAGTAAGCGGGGTCGATGAAGGGGGTCGCACCTCGGAGTTGTATCTTGGTTCCCACAACCTACCAACACACTCTTATACATATATTTGGGACCCATGCAAGTTTTGGTGGGATTACGACGCTCCGTACCCTGCTACGGCGAAACCCTACACCCGCTAGAAAATATTCAAACCTGTCAATCTACCCCTTTGACCGGTGCCGAGAGGGGGTAGACGCATGAACTTTTTTGCTTGGTTGTGTTAGGTTGGTACATAGGACCGTGGGGAACCAACATTTCATGTGTTCCGTCGCATGATTCCGTGCCCGGCACCCGACACGGGAGTTTTCACCTCTAAGTGTTGGAACTTACTATAGAGTAAGCGGGGTCGATGAAGGGGGTCGCACCTCGGAGTTGTATCTTGGTTCCAACAACCTACCAACACACTCTTATACATATATTAGGGACCCATGCAAGTTTTGGTGGGATTACGACGCTCCGTACCCTGCTACGGTGAAACCCTACACCCGCCGGAAAATATTCAAACCTGTCGATCTACCCCTTTGACCGGCGCCGAGAGGGGGTAGACGCATGAACTTTTTTCTTGGTTGTGTTAGGTTGGTACATAGGACCATGGGGAACCAACATTTCATGTGTTCCGTCGCATGATTCCGTGCCCGGCACCCGACACGGGAGTTTTCACCTCTAAGTGTCGGAACTTACTACGGAGTAAGCGGGGTCGATGAAGGGGGTCGCACCTCGGAGTTGTATCTTGGTTCCCAGAACCTACAAACACACTCTTATACATATATTATATTAGGGACCCATGCAAGTTTTGGTGGGATTACGACGCTCCGAACACCCTCAACGGCGAAACCCTACACCCGCTGGAAAAAGTCCAACCTTTCGATCTACCCCTTCCCTGCGCGGTCTACCCCCTATACTTTGTTTTACAAAAAAAATGACCACAATTTATTATAAAACAATAAATAGATAATTAATGTATTATCTAGTAGTAATAAACAGTCCACAAAAATAGTGTGTACCCGTGCAAGAAAACAGCCAAAGCATATCAAAAGCGTCTACAAGGGTGGGATGTTGTGATGATGGTACCGCCGCACAATAGGCCGCCTATGCCTAACCGTGAAGATTACCGGCGCCTAGAGCCCTCGACATCCGAAGGCGAGTTTTATCAGGAAGGAGGGCTCCCTGGGATATTCACTATCAACTTGCCGACCGATGATGACATGGAATACGTCGAAGAAGACGAAGATGCGGGAATGGAGGAAGACACAGCGCATGATGAAGTCGTGGAGGTTCATAACCAAGCCGATGTGTCTTTGCTAGAGCGGTTCCACGCAGGACTTGACGTCGATGAGCCACAGGGACCACATCCTGGTTCCGTGGAGGGTTGGTGGTGTGGCTACCCTGACAGTGATGACGACACGGGTGGTCCAATAGTTGATCCCAATGATCTCGACACAGGCTACTGATTGCGATGAGGACACATGTATTAGTAATTGCCAGTCTAGCTTATATGTAATAGGTCAATGCTACTCTATGTAACCGTGATTGTCAGTCTAGTTTATTTTGTGAGAACTCATTGTCGCTACTCCATGTATTTTGTTTTATTCTAATTGTTGCTTCATCTATAATCTTTTTTTACTTTTGCTTCATCTATTTACCTTAATTTTGGATCATGTATACTGATGAAACTTTTTTTTGACAATGCAGGAAACATGAAGAAGGCCTTGGCAAAAAAGGTGCGTAGTGTGTCGAAAATCCTGGTGGGATCGAGTTCGGCACGACGGCTACCTTTACCTACACCCTCACCTCCACGTGCGAGGAGTGCACGGCGTGGGAGTACGAGGAGAGAGAGTCCTCCCCCGGCCGAGGAGTCCGACGAGGAGGACGTTCCGTACGAGGAGGAGCCGGAGCCGGATTCTGAGGACGAGTCGCTGGACGAGTCGGAGGTGGGCGAGGAGGAGGACAGCGAGGAGGAGCAGGAGGTGGGCGAGGAGGAGGACAGCGAGGAGGACGTGGGCGAGGAGGGACCTGGGCAGGGCGGGTTTGAGCTTGACCCGACGCTGCAGTGGGAGCCGCCGGAGGAGGAGTGGGTTGAGACGGACCCGACTATCCCTCCGCCACAGAGCAAGGCGCCGTATCAGTGGGGGGCCGCGACCCTCCCCGATCTTCCTTACGGCTCGCGTCACACTCTTCTCGTGCCCAGCGGGAAAAGGTACAGCTTATTGTTTATGTTCAATTTTAGCTTTTTCATTGTGTTTTGACCCGCTAACCATACTAATTTTGGTTTTTTCATTGTGTAGGTCGTTTGAGTATGTGCCTGCTAAGGCCAAGGGGCAGCGTACCCACTCGAGCATCCTTGGATGTCTTGTGCGCAAGTTCTTCCCTGGGATTGTCACCCTCCCAGATGGTACCAGGAGTGTAGCTTGGACTTTCAAGCATTACACCTACGCGGAGGATCCCGAGGGCGAGGAGCTAGACATGGCGCATAAGACACTCCGCCACTTCTGGGTAAGTTTGCTTGACTTCTGTAAATCCGAGATTTCACTAATGGCTTTAACCCTATTCTACCTATGTGCATGCTTGCAGAACTACTTCTCCTACCGGCCGGAGCACGAGGACGACTGCACGAGCATCTTTGTGGAGATGGCTTCCAAGATGGTGACGGACATGCACTACGAGGCTCGCGTGAACAGTGTCCGCAATTTGTACGCCGAGAAGATGATTAAGCTGGACAAGAAGCGTGCCCGGGACATCTTGATGCAGCCATGGCAGTACCTGCAGGTAGCTTCATTTATATATTATCGATTTTGTTGACCGCCATGTAATATCATTAATATGTGTGTTCTGTGCACGTAGGTGCCTGCTCCGTACGTTGGTAACAATTCATCGTGCCACCTCGCGATTGTAGCGTGGTGGACTAGCAAGGAGTACCTCAAGCTGCACAAGGAGGGAAAGGCAAAGCGGGCATACAACAAGGGTGGAACACACCGCCAAGGCAGCCGCAACCTCTACCAATGCGTGCAAAATGAGGTGAGCAAATGCATTCTTTAGTCCACCTAAGTTCGTGCTCTCTTTTGCAATATTTCCTGCTTTTCACCTATGTTCGTGCTCTCTTTGCAGAAAGCGAAGACCGGCGTAGACCCCTCGCCCTTCGCCGTTTGGTCAAAGTTTCGTACGCGGGATGAGCCGGATCCTGACATGGGGTCGATGTGGATCAACAGCGGCGCCGAGCTCCGGAGCACGGGGTACACGGCGAAGTTCAAGGAGCGCAACGGTGAGGATGCTGACCCTCTCACCAGTCCACTTGACGTCGAGGCTATCGTGCTTGCGGGGGGAGGCAAGGCGAATGGCCGGTTGTGGATAGGTGACGGCTATGTCGACCCTCGTACCGTCCCGTCCCTACGCCAGGTCCGTCGTGGGAGGGCGCCTGGTGCGCCTGCTGTGGAGACCCGCCCACAAGTTTCGGGTCTGGTTGTCGACCAGCTCCGGGAGCAGGTTAGTAAGCAGCAGGTGCTCTTTGAGCAGCAGCAGGAGGCGTCCAGGCAGATGATGGAGTGGATGACGGCCAACATGCAGCGCTTGGCTCCTGCGGACGGGACTCTTGCTTTTGCTCCACCGACGTTCCCATGGGTATGTCGTCAAACTTGTCATTCTATCCATCTTACTGTTCTAACTTAGTTATCTTTGTAATGCGAGCGTTTTTCCATGTTGTAGATGGATCCAGGATCGGCGGGTGGATCTCACTCGATGGCGCCGCAGCCGCTGCCTGGTGGCCAGGACGATCCGGAGCAGCAGCCCCACTTCACAAACCCTTCCATTGTCCGGAGGCTTCCGTGGGTATGCTCGCATGACTCTTTCTCCGTAGTTTTAGTTCGCTTTCTTTTAATACCTATGCCATTTCCACCTAGTTGTCAAACTTATCATTTTCTTGCAAACGTGTAGGATCAGGATCCTTCTCAATGATGTTGATGACCTACTCCTCCGCACGAAGGATCAGGTTAGTTACCATTTCAACTTGCTACCACTCGTTCGAAAACTTACTTCATGTCTCACTTAGATCGACATAGCCAATCAATGAATCTTGAATGGTCACTTGTGTCTTTTTGTTTATCACATAGATCAACTTGCCATTTCCATTTCCACTTAGGTATTGACACTTAGGTATTTTATTTGTCAAACTTGAATTAGTTGAACTATGCTTATGACATTGACACTTAGGTATTTTATTTGTCAAACTTGCCATTTCCACTTTGTTAGTTTAATGATGCACATGACATTGACACTTAGCTATTTTAGTTGTCAAACTCATGATTTTTGTATGAACTTGTAGGAGGATCAACAATGACGTCCATCTTCGCCATCCATCCATCGCCGCGGAGTTCATGTGGATGCTATGTTCAATATGATGCCTATGTGGTGTTTGAGACTATGTTTGAGCTATGTTTGAGCTAGGTGGAGTTTGAACTATGTTGAGACTATGTTTGTGCCATGATTGAGTCTTATGTGAATTATTGTGTGATATTTGTGTCATGTTTGAGTCTTATGTGAGTTATTGTGTGATATTTGTGTCATATGTGAATTATTGTGTGGTTTATGTGTAAAATGCAGGGATTTTTGCAAAAACAGCAAAAATCTGTGACATTATGGTCACTTTGCCGTGACAAGGAACACGGCAAAGGCCTGTGCCGTGGACCTGCACACGGCAAAGCCCACTCGTGGCGGCCACTTGTGCTCCTGGCATGTTTGCTGTGGACCATATGGTCAATATGCCGTGTGGGTTTAGTGCAGGCACACGGCAAAGAGCCGAGGCAGGCATCCTCGACAACGGTGATGTGCCATGGGTCTTCGGGGAAGGATCACGGCAAAGATTCAAACTGCGTCGTGCGGCCAGGGTGACACTCGCGGCAACGTTTTAAACTTTGCCGTGCATCTGGGCTGATACGCACGGCAAACCCGGTGAACTATGCCGTGCGTCTGGGGCGACACTCACGGCAAAGAAGTGGTCGCCGTTTGACCATCCTCTGACATCTTCTGACACATTCATTGTGCCGTCGAGTAAGGGAGGCACACGGCAAAGTCTTTGCCGTGATTGTTTTGGCAAAGCGCACGGCAAAGTTCTTTGCCGACGCGTATTATGCCGTGTGGGCTTTGCCGTGCGAGTGTTCACGGCAAAGCCTTTGCCGTGTCCCGAAACCCCTTTGCCGTGTTTTCTGGCCTCACGGCAAAGATGTTGTTTCCGGTAGTGCGAGCACACCAGCTCCTGATATTTTTGACGAAAATAAAAAAATAGTAAATCTTTATGAAAAACTCTAAAAACAATTAGAGACGCACACATATGAGTTGTTCACATTCGTGCAAAATTTTGTAATGAAAGGACATTTCCTGTGCTCTGTAGAAAAAAGACAAAATGAGTGGTCAAAATAGATCTAAAAACACATTTTTGAAAACACTGATTTTGTCTTTTTTTCACAGAGCACAGGGAGTGTCTTTTCATTTCAAAAACTTGCACGAATGTGAACAACTCATATGTGCATGTCTCCTATTTTTTTTATTTTCGTCGAAAAAACAGGAGCTGGTGAGCTCGGGTGCACCATTGAATTTCCGAATTTTAGACAAAAAGGCTTCAGACTTCGGTCCTTGCCTGATCGAACTGCACTTCGACCTGAGCGGGACGGCGTTCGGTGCCATGGCGAAGGCCGGCCAGGCCGACCAGCTGCGCGGTGCCGAAGTCCTCCAAATCCAGTTCACCCGATACACTCAAACTGCCTACACTCTTACCCTGCGCCGCTTAAAACGGCCAGGCCGGGCACTACACGCCACATGCACCTCACGCACCCTTTGTCGCCATGGACCTTGCACGGTCCGACACATGCACTGTTTTGCAAATAACCGCCATGCATGCAACGGTCGAACTGTCCTTTGTAATCCCGTGTGTTCACGTGACGCAGCGTGTAGTGCAACTGGGCTGGTGTGCAGCTAACCTTCGTCGTAGACGCCGGCTCGAACCCCCACTACTTCGCCGTCCTCGTCCAGTACCAGAATGGCGACGGCGACCTCTCGGCCGTGGAGCTCATGCAGAGCGGCTCCAGCGCGGCGTGGATGCCGATGCAGCACTCGTGGGGCGTTGTCTAAGTTCAACGCCGGCTCGGCCCTGTAGGCACCGCTCTCTCTCCGCCTGACAGCCATCTCTTGCAAAAAGCTCGTCCCGAGCAACGTCATTCCAACTGGCTAAAGGCGCCATGGTAGTCGGGCCAGGGCATCGTGCTATCGAGGTGGGTCCCGTCCAATCTAAAGTGGCCGAATCCATGACGCATTTGGTCGGAGCGTCGTGCAGTCTGGCATGGCGTCCCATGCAAAGCTTTCAACATGCAAAGCTTTCAACATGTTCCATCATTTATTTGGTTGATATCATGTACTTTTGTTTATGGATGCCTATCATGATGAAATAATGTGGAAATAGAGCAAGTTTAAATGAGTTTGTATAAATGGTAGAGAGAAACTTGGGCCGCTAATCTAAGCCATGCATCATTCATGGTGGAAATTTACTTACATGCTATTTTGAATTTCCTGTGATACACCCTGCAATAAAAAGCTATATCAATTGGTAAATAAAAAGGGTGTTGAGGTTGGTCATTATGTTTGTTTGTCTTGTTGTTGTGATGTGGGCTTGATCCATATCATGGGACAAGAGGTACCCCATTTAAGACTCTTGATAATACCATTATTACTTACAATGATAGATAACTTAAACTTGCTCTGTTTCCCAAGTTGAGTAATCATGGTGTAGGTACTTGTATTCAAGGGGCATGAGACATCTAACCTTTACTTTATCAAGGCCACTACTCATATTTGCTTTCACATTTAACTTTAATCATTCAAATGCTTGCCATAAAGAGCAAAAGCATAGGAAAAGGAATATGATTCAGTTGTCCAACATACAATGGTTATTTGCTTTCAAAAGTAAGAGTGATTGCTAGAGCTTCTACTTATGCTGCCCTCATGTGTATGAGTTTTAATTCATCAATCTTACATTGCAACTGAGTATGATGATGATACAATGCCCGTATTTATTTATCAACCATAAGTCCATCGATGCATATAATGATCTATGTCCTTATTTACTCGAGGACGAGTAAAGGTTTAAGCTTGGGGGAGTTGATACATGCATTTTATATCATCATTTTTATATCTTATATTATCATATTGGTATGTTATTTGCATTGTTATATCGATGTTTTGCATGTTTTAGATGATTTATGGGACTTTCATACAAAGTCCCTATTTTTAGCATTTAACATCTGGGAGGCAGAATACCCCCCTTTTCTTGTTTTTATTGTTTTAGGAGTTTCGCGGATCAAATAATTAAAGGAAAAATACCACGCCAGTTTTTCATCAGGAGAAGGGTGGAGGAAAGAAGACCAAAGACAGGAGGGCCACGAGGGCCAAGTGGGGTGGGCCCACACGGCCCATGTACCTGGCCGCATGGGACCCACCAAGTAGGCCCTGGAGCACCTCCTCGCGTGGGGCTTTTTACCAACACCTTCGTCTTCGCCGAAAAGGGATGCCCTAATTTTCCCCGAATTATCTGAGGCCGTGGCGGCGGCGGAGCTCCTGATCCTCTCTGAAGGGGGTCAGATCCTGCTACTCCGGAGCTCCGGAGAGGGAGGAAATCGCTGCCATCATCATCACCTCTCCTCCTTGGCATGGGAGGAGGCCTCTACATCACCGTCATCACCATCACCAGCACCATCTCCATCACCATCTCCGTGATCCACTCCATTCCCCTCATAGTTTGAGAGTTGCTATACCCTAGATCATTGGCTAGTGCTCCTATTCATGTTTGTGATTGGGTACTTGTCATTATTTGGTGGTGAAGTATTTATTTCAGATTGTGTTGTACCCTTTATGCCACTGATTATGATCATGTTTGCACATTGTGAGTAGTTCCCATATGTTCCTGAGGGCATAGGATGAATTGGCAATGATTTATATATAACATGTGTTGGTATTTTGTCAAGAGTTTATCTTTTATGTGATTCTATGATGGTGTTGTGCGAACGTCGACTGCACAGCACTTCACCTTTAAAGGGCTCATAGGAGAACAACGTAGTGTAATGAATTGAGGAAGACTTGGGAGGACAACTAAGCCCAAGACAGAGTCATGCAGTTATATTATGTGGGTAGTAGTGTTGGGGACCTTAGAGTGTAATGCTATGGTGGGACTTTATGTCTTAATAATTCTTGTGCAAGTCATTAAATTGGCCACATGATCCATCATAAGGGGTTGTAGTTTAATTATTTAGCTATGCCTAGTTATGGCTCCGCCCCAAGAAGATTAAAACTTGACAAGATATGCAACGTGTTGTTTAATAAATCTCTATGCCTAGTGATATCCATGCCGCCCTCGGGAACGTTTTCCACATATAAGACACACATCACTTGAGCTTGTCCTCTAGCCACATAGAGGATTGGGATTTCTCTCTCTTTGAGAGCTTTCTACTTGCTACTATTTATTTTAACCATTTTTATTCTTTTGCATTTATACAACCAAAAATCCCAAAAACACTTGCATCTTTTATTGTTTTATTTATCATTCTTTCTGACCAATACCTTTAGCTCCTCGTGGGTTCGACAACCTTTTCTCATTGAAAGGTACTACAATTGATCTCCTTCACTTGGGAGTCATCAAGATACTTTTCTGGCGCCGTTGCCGGGGAGCGTAGCGCTATTGGTAAGAAGTTTGGTAAGGAAACTTGAAATCTGAATTATATTTTCTGTTTTATCTCATTGCTACTATGGCACTTAAGAATCGTCCCTCGCTGTACCTTACTCTTTTTGAAAGTGCTTATACCACTACTGCTAAAGTGGTTGAAACTGCTGTGTCTAAGATACCTGAAGTGGGATTTAAAATTCCCACTAGGCATGTTGAAAGAGTTATGAAGAATGTATTTTCAGGAGATGAAACTAAGACTTCACGTGAACACATTGAAATGATTGAAGAAATATGTGGCTTATTCAGGATCCCTGGTATTTCTGAGGACTACGTGAAAAGGAAGTTATTATTTATGTCTTTATCTGGTAATGCTCGTATTTGGTTCAGGTCTTTGGATGAAGGAGCCACTACTGAATGGAGTGTATTGAGGAAGATTTTCTTTCTTAAATATTTTACTCCTAGAGAAGCTTATGAGAGTCGCTGCTATATATTTAATTTTTGGCCACATCTGGGAGAGAGTATTACTCAAGCTTGGGGGAGACTGAAGGCACTCCTTCGTGAGAATCCTTGTCATGATCTTACAAAGAAACTTATATTGATAAACTTTTATGTGAGGCTACCTATGAAGCATAAGGAAATTTGGACAATTCATCTGGTGGTAGTTTTACAAATAATACTGAAGAAGAAGCATGGAATCTATAGGAAACTATTTCTGAAAATACTGGACACTGGGAACTTGATAAAGGTAATAAACCTTATTTTGATTATGGATATTCATGTGTGGAGACCTTCTCTACTTCTATCTGGTTTAAAAATATGAGTGATACATTTAATCTTGATCCTTATGTTATACTTGAAATAGCTAAATCTTTTGCTGAGCATGTCCGTATTCCTAAAAGTGGGTTTGAAACTTATGTTGAACCTGTTAAACAGTCTTTTGTTATTCCTAAAGTTATTAAACAGATAGAGCCAGTGTCATCTGTGAGAATTGAGGAGTATGTTGAGCCACCACCATATCCAAACCAAGTTAAGAAAAATTTGCTTACTACTGTTACTAACAAGAGTAAAAGGAAATGTCCTAAGCCATATGAATAGGTGGAAGTCCAATACTCAAATTTCTGTTATCAAAAAATTAAATGAAGAAGATCCTGTTGATGTCTATCTATGTGAAGATGCTACTAAAATTATCAGAGGTAATTCGACCAAGGTGGGAAAACCTATAATCTCATGCTCTATTGGGACTTCAAGTTATCATGGTCTATGTGATATTGGGTCAAGCATTAGTGTCATTCCATATTCTCTCTATCTTGAAATCAAGCCTGATATTGATCCTATTGTTATGGAAGGGACAAGGTATGACAATTCAACTTGCTAATAAAGAATATATCTGTCCTTTTGGAATTGTTAGAGATATTGAAGTTCTAGTTGGTAAAATTAAATATCCTGCTGATTTTATTGTGCTTGGTTGCCCTCAAGATTCTTTTTGTCCTATCATTTTTGGTAGACCTTTCTTGCGTACTGTTGGGGCTGAAATTAATTTGCTTAAAGAAAAAGTGTTTATTAAATGTGATAGTGAAAGACTTGAGTTCAATTTTTCCAAATTTGCTGATAAACATGTTGTGAAAGAGCCAATTTCTGAAGATATAATTGAAACTCTTGCTTCTATAGCTGTAGCTTCAACAGATGTTGTAGAACGTTATATGCTTAATCAAGATGAACCATTTAATGACGAGGAAAAAGAGGCTCTAGAATAAATACTATGGCAGCAACCACCACAGTTACGGTTGCATATTCCACCTGATAATTTAGGAGTGTTACCACCACCTAAAGGGGATCCTAGTTTTGAATTAAAACCTTTGCCTGACAATTTGAAATATGCATATTTAGATGATAAGAATATATATCCTGTCATTATTAGTGCTAACCTTTAAGCTGAAGAAGAAGAGAAACTACTTGATGTACTAAAAGCTCATCGACCAGCTATTGGATACTCTCTTGATAATCTTAAAGGTATAAGCCCAACTCTATGTATGCATAAAATTAATTTGGAAGAGGATGCAAAACCTGTTGTTGATTATCAACGCCGCCTCCATCCAAAAATGAAAGAAGTGGTAAGAAAAGAGGTAATAAGACTCATGGAAGCTGGTATCATTTATCCTATATATAGCTGATAGCAAGTGGGTTAGTCCCGTCCATTGTGTTCCTAAAAAGGGTGGAATGACTGTAGTTCCAAATGATGAGAATGAACTTGTGGCTCAACGTACTGTTGTTGGTTATAGGATGTGCATTGATTACAGGAAATTAAACAAAGCAACTAGAAAAGATCATTACCCATTGCCATTTATTGATCAAATGTGAGAAAGGTTATCTAAACACTCTCACTTTTGTTATCTAGATGGTTATTCAGGTTTCTCGCAAATTCCTGTCCATAAGGACGATCAAGAAAAGACCACTTTTACTTGCCCATTTGGTACTTTTGCTTATAGAAGAATGCCATTCGGTTTATGCAATGCTCCTGCTACTTTTCAAAGATGCATGAATGCTATATTTGCAGATTACATTGAGAAGATAATGGAAGTCTTTATGGATGATTTTTCTGTGTATGGTACTTCTTTCGATAATTGCTTGTTCAATCTTAACAAAGTTTTGCAGCGTTGTGAGGATCAACATCTAGTTCTCAATTGGGAGAAGTGTCACTTCATGGTTACCTAAGGAATTGTTCTAGGACATAAGATTTCTGGAAATGGAATAGAAGTTGATCCAGCCAAGATAGAAGCTATTGAGAAGCTACCATACCCAAAGGATATAAAAGGTATAAGAAGTTTTCTTGGGCATGCAGGTTTTTACCGTAGGTTTATTAAGGACTTCTCCAAAATATCAAAGCCTCTAACCAATCTTTTGCAAAAGGATGTTCCTTTCTCTTTTAATGATGATTGCATTGAATCTTTTAATATTTTGAAGAATGCTTTAATAACTGCTCCTATTATTCAACCTCCTGATTGGAAATTGCCCTTTGAAATTATGTGTGATGCTAGTGATTATGCTGTTGGGGCTGTTTTGGGTCAACGGGTTGATAAGAAACTGAATGTTATTTATTATGCTAGTAGAACACTTGATGCTGCCCAAAGAAATTATGCTACAACTGAAAAAGAATTTTTAGCACTACTATTTGCTTGTGACAAGTTTAGACCTTATATCACTGATTCCAAAGTCACAATTCATACTGATCATTCTGCTATTAAATACTTGATGAACAAGAAAGATGCTAAGCCTAGATTGATAAGATGGGTACTTCTTTTGCAAGAATTTGATTTACACATTGTTGATAGGAAAGGAGAAGATAACCAAGTAGCTGATCATCTCTCTAGAATGGAAAATATACCTGATGATCCTATTCCTATTAATGATAGATTTGTTGATGAACAACTTGCAAATGTTAATGTTTCCAGTATTAAGGCTGCTTCTCCTTGGTTCGCTAATTATGCAAATTTTATTGTTGGAAAAGTATTACCTCCACACTTTACTTATCAACAAAGAAAGAGATTCTTTTATGATCTTAGACATTATTTTGGGATGATCCTTTCCTTTATAAGAAAATTGTAGATGGTATTATTAGACGTTGTATACCTGAGCATGAACAACAGGCTATAATAAGAGATTGTCATGATAGTCCATATGGAGGGCATCATGCAGGAGATCGCACAGCAGCAAAGGTATTACAATCTGGTTTCTATTGGCCTACTTTATTTAAAGATTGCCATGAATATGTTAAATCTTGTGATAAATGTCAAAGAGTTGGAAACATTGGTAGGAGAAATGAAATGCCTATGAATTATTCTCTACCACTTGAACCATTTGATGTGTGGGGTTTTGATTTTATGGGACCTTTCCCAGCTTCAAAGACAAAGCATACTCACATTTTGGTTGCAGTTGACTATGTTACAAAGTGGGTGGAGGCAATTCCAACCAAAAGTGCAGATCATGCCACAGCAATGAAGATGCTTAAGGACATCATTTTCCCAAGGTTTGGTGTTCCTAGGTTTTTAATTACTGATGGTGGCTCTCATTTTATACATGGTGTTTTTAGGAAAGCTTTGGCAAAATATGATGTTAACCATAGAATTGCATCTCCTTATCACCCTCAAACAAGTGGACAGGTTGAATTAAGTAATAGGGAAATTAAACTCATTTTGGAAAAGACAGTGAATAAGTCTAGGTCTGACTGGCCACTTAAAATTAATGATGCATTATGGGCTTATAGAACTGCATTTAAAAATCCTATGGGAATGTCTCCTTACAAAATGGTCTATGGGAAAGCTTGTCATTTACCTGTTGAATTAGAACATAAAGCTAGATGGGCTATTAAACAATTGAACTTTTACTTTAAGACTGCAGGAGAGAAAAGAATCCTTGATTTAAACCTACTAGATGAATGGAGGAATGAAGCCTATGAAAATGCTAAAATGTTTAAAGAGAAAGTTAAGATTTGGCATGACAAGAAGATTAAGAGAAAAGAATTCAAAGTAGGAGATCAAGTTTTATTATACAATTCTCGTTTCAAGTTTTCTGCAGGGAAGCTAGCCTCGAAATGGCAGGGACCATTAGTCATATAGGAGGTGTACCGTTCAGGAGCTATCCGTCTTTACGGTGATATGAAAGGTAAACCTCATGTGGTCAATGGACAACGTCTTAAACATTATATTGCAGGAAAAAGCTTCGTTGGAACGTTGGAAACATTGAATTTACAAACACCGGAAGAAATAATAAAAGGGGGTCGAGCAGTGTCAGCAACTCTAAATCAATAAAAGGTAACTTTTGTATTGGAAAGTTTCTTGGAATTACATGAAATCTTATGGAAGTCATTTTTTATGGAAATAAAAGTGTGGGGAAAGAAAACTTGACGAAACGGAGTCCCGAGGGAGGAAAGAGGGGGCCCCACGCGGCCAAGTACAGGGGCCGCGTGGGACCACTCCTTTTCCACCTCGGAGACCTTTTTCGCCTCGTTTTTGATCCCAACGCTCCGTATTGACCTAAAAACCCTCAATATATACCCCTCTCTGACGATCTAATCTCGCACCGAGCGTCCTTGAGCGATCTTTGTTTCTTGCTTTTTCTGTCTGCCAGGGTTTTAGCCATGTCTTCGGGGGACTTCTACCAATGTTCCTCCATGGATGACGATGATGATGAACTTGAGGGGCTCAGCCCCACGTCCCCATGGAAGAGGAACAGGAAGAGGAAGGACTACTCCGACGACGATGACATAGAGGAAGATGAAGAAGAATACAAGGCTATCGTCGACTTCACGCCCCTGGCAATAGCACCTCCATCGCCTGTCGCTGTAGCCAATGTGAGGGTGAACCACTCTCTTGGCAACAAGAGGAAGACGGCGCGCATCCAAACTGGAGGGAAGGTTCCTAGGCTCTCGCTTGCAAGCAAAAACGTAGCTTCTACTCTTATTGACAGGGAATCCCGGCGCACCACTCAAAGGAATTATCCCGGTGAGTGGGATCGTAAGATCCCCAACAAGAAGATATCAAGCCCCGAGTGGAAGCCTAGCAAGGAGACGGTTGAGAAGAACCTTATGGAGAAACTGGGAGAAGCTGCAAAAGAATTTGAGAAAGCCTACAACCTCATGATGCAGATTGTTGGAGATCTTGAAGATCATTATTATGAAGGCACTAAGAAAGAAGAAAGGAAGTTCTAGCAAGACGTCAAGCTTGGGGGAGTTCCACCTAGTCTTTCTCTTTATTAGTCTCTTTTATCTATCTAGTTGAGGTGTGTTTTGCTTTTATCGGTTAGTTATCAATTCCGTTTAAGCTTGTGTGAGCTCATAGAGCATTATCATGTATCCCTATCTTGTGGTTTATTAATGAATATTAAAATATGGTGTCATCCATGGTTCTCTTGTTCTGGAGATTTATGGGTAACACTCATGCAAATGAGCGTGGCATATTTAGAGGTTTCAATCACATCTTACCTTGGACTTGATTAACTTAAGTATGTTGGACAACTGTAGAATCATATCATCAAAATATCAAACAATAAGCATGAAACATTGTGACTAGTATTATGATGATAGTGGCTTGATAAATGTTTAAGGTTGGGAGTTAGCCCATATCTGCTGTCACATGCAAAGCTTTCAACATGTTCCATCATTTATTTGGTTGATATCATGTACTTTAGCTCCTCGTGGGTTCGACAACCTTTTCTCATTGAAAGGTACTACAATTGATCTCCTGCACTTGGGAGTCATCAACGTCACACAAATTTCCGTAAGTGGGAAATTAATATTTTCTTTCAATCCCAAAATTCAGTGGGGTGACATAGTGATCACTCCCACTTTGCTTTTATACCTTTTCCCTCTTCAAAATATATTTTCAAAAATCTAAATTTAAAATCCTAAAATTCTTTCTTTATCATTGAAAATCACCAAATGTGCTATGATGCACTTATCAAATAAATTACATCACAGCACTAAAAATCCCTATTAATATATATAAGGTCAATTGTGGAAACAAATTTCAAAAATTTGAATTAAAATTCCATTGAAGCATTTCATCGAACACCTGGAGGGCAGAGCCCGTGTTCTTCCCCAATCCGACGAACTGGAGATCAAATCGACGGATTCGGATGATTGTTCTTAGATTCCTTGCACCACTCCACTTCTCTCCACCTCGCGGACCTGCCCAGCACCTCAGACCAGCAAGGGAGCCACCCTAGTGGACACGGTGATCGTCGACACCCGGGGAGCAGCCGCACTGTCGCCATGCCGCTCCTGTCGCCGACGTGTAGGAGGCACCGTAGCCGCCCACCTAGCCCTAGCACCGCGTCCTGCCTCTCCCAGCACCGCACCGCGCCCCTGGACGCGGGAATCGGTCGCCCTCGAGACCACACGCCCATGCCCACGCCGCCCCGCACCGCCCGAGCTCGCACAGAGCGCGCCAGAGCGTCCCCCCCCCCTGCCGAGCTCGCGCCACGCCACCCCACGCTCCCATTCCTGCTCCCTGGCATCCCCACACCGTAGCCGCACCCCCACCGCCCCTATGGCGAGCCCGCGTGGCCGCTACACCGCTCCCGCGCCCTGTCCACCATGGACCGGCCGCCTGAAAGAACAAACGATGCCCGGATGTCGCCTAGAGGGGGGGGGGGGGGTGAATAGGCGATTAAAACTTTTTCTACTTAGGGGCTTGATAAAAGCGGAAAAAAACTATGTGTTTAAATTAACAAGCCAACAACCTAATATTCTAGGTTCACCTATGTGCACCAACAACTTATGCTAAGCAAATCAAGCAACAAGGTGATAGCAAGATATGAACTTCAAGCACGAAGGCTATCACAATGTAAATTGCATAAGTAAAGCTCGGGTATAGAAATAACCGAGGCACGCAGAGACGAGGATGTATTCCCGAGTTCCTCCTTGTTAAGGGAGTACGTCTCGTTGGAGGGGTGTGAGCTCGCCACAAGAGGCCTACTCAAGATGCCACAAAGGCCTCACCCTATTCTCCGATGAACCTCACCCAAGGGATTGGTTCACCTTCCACTATCGGAATCCTTCGGGGCAGATTCCGGAGCCCTTTACAACTTCTCTTGGGCACACACCCACAACTCAATTGGGGTCTCCCAAACTCGTGCCGAAGCTTCACAACTCGAAGGCTTCGCGGCACCTCCAACCGTCTAGGGTACACAATGCACCTAAGAGGCAACAAGCTCTTGGGAACACAATGCACCCAAGAGTAACAAGCTTCTCAACCTTCAACTTCACGTATCACCGTGTAGAGAGCAACCCGATGCAACAAATGCAAAAAGGCAAGAGCACACAAAGTGCTCAAATCCTTCACTCCCAAATTCCAACCAAAGCAACTAATGGTATGGAGGGAATAAGAGAGGAAGAACAAAGGGGATGAACACAAAGCAACCCCAAATCTAGATCCACAAGGTTCCCCTCACTTAGAGGAGAATTTGATTGGTGGAATGGTAGATCTAGATCTCCTTTCTTGAAACCCTAAATTTGGGCAAGAATCATTGGAGGGGAAGAGAGGAATCAAGCTCACAAGGATTAGAGCAAAGGGGAAGAGCAAGAACAAGTGAGCAAGATGTGTAACCAGGTTTTGGGGGGGAAGGAGGCTTTTTATAGCCTCCCCCAAAAACTAGCCGTTGGAGCCTGTCCAGGCCGGAGACTCCGGGGTAAGTGACCGGAGACTCCGGCCTGCTGGGTCATCGGGGAGGCCGGAGATTCCGGTCCTTGGGGCCGGAGACTCCGGCCAGGCCGGAGACTCCGGGCACCCTCCGGGGGAGCTCCGGACCCCTATCCAGAGGCGCACCACACAGATGCAAATGGGCTGAGAAAAATGAGGGCCGGAGATTCCGGGTCCTCGGGCCGGAGACTCCGGTGGGCCGGAGACTCCGGTCCTTCTCCGAGGGAACTCCGGACCCCTATGCAGTACCGCACCACAGCAGACACAAATGGCAGCGAAAAAGAGGGACCGGAGACTCCGGGTCCTTGGGGGCGGAGACTCCGGTGTGACCGGAGACTCCGGACCCTCTCCGGGGTAGATCCAAACAGAGAAAACCAGAACTGCCATAACTTTTGCAAATGAAGTCCGAATCGAGTGAATCCAATTTTGTTGAAAATATGAAAACAAGCAAAGGAGATTGTGCGGAGGGATGGAATGGTGAGACCTTTCCAAGCGGATGAACCGGCAAAATCTCCAACACCGAAAACGCACAAGCTTTTCATCAAGACTCCGTTTTCTATGATCTTGGGCTTGTTTCGAAGATAATCACAAGCCCTACAAGATCATGCATATACACATCATAGTCTATCATGTGAGGAGGAAAATATAAGGAGAGAGTTTGACCTCAAAACCAAAACCGGTAAAACCTCCAATACCAAAAACGCAAGAAGATATTCATTAAATCCGTTTTTGGTGAACTAGAGCTTGGTATGGAGATGAACACAAGCTCTAAATTCTCACATGGATAAAAGCCAAATAAGAACCAATAAAGATGGTTGCAAGGATGCAAAGGTTTGTGCTCTCTACGACGATACGATCACGATACTCAGTCGAGAGCCCCTCTTGATAGTACGGCTATCTATCCTATAATCCGGTCTCTCACTAAACATCATGAGACCGGTAAAATAAAAACCCTATCAAGATCATACCTTTGCCTTGCGCATTAATCCACTTGTGGTCGATGAAGACTATCTTCATCTCCTCAAGACGAACCACCTTTCTTGATTGCGCCTTGCTTGGTGAAGATTCACATGACGCTCCCCCATACACCAAGATGGGGAAAGCACTCTTCGGCATATCTTCACTTGTACATGAGAGTTGATCAACCCGCACAAAGCCTTGATCAACCCAAAACTTTTCTTCCCTTGAGCTTGACTCCAACAAATGGAGATCAAGCAAAGCACCTTGACTCCAACATATGGAGACAAGCTTGGCCTTGATCAACAAATGATCTTCTACCTTGACCTTGACTCCAACCAATGGAGACAAGCAAGCTTGGCCTTGATCAACAAATGATCTTGACACAAGCTAAAGGACAACCTACACATAGAGCTCAATGCAAATATTAGTCCATAGAGATTGTCATTAATTACCAAAACCATGCATGGGATCAACCATGCACTTTCACCGCCGGCTATAAAAATCCCGCCGAGCCTCGGAATTCCACCACACCACGCCACCCCAGCACCTCCCCCTCACTCCACCACCTCTCGTGCACCGCCAGGAGGGCGGAGCCGCTGCTGCCCTGGTTCTTCCCCGAGCCCGTCGGAGCCGAAGGTTGCCGTCGAGCACGGATTCGCCGTGCCGCTGCTTCCCTCTCCCCTCTGACCCCTCCACCGCACTCCCCATGGACACCGCACTCACCCGCACCCTTTTCCCCTCTGTATCGTGGACAGAATCGTCGCCAGGAGCTTGCCGGAGTTGCGCCGTGGCCACGGACGCGACGGGAAGCTCGACGCCGACGAACCAGCCGTCCCCAGCAAGCACCAGTCCTCCCAAGGTCTTCCCCGAGCCTCCGCCATCGTTCTGCATCGTCCCAGCATCCTCCCGAGCCCCCTAGGTGAGCATCAGTCCACCACCGTGCCGCCGGTGCGGCGACGCGCCAAAATTAGGTCGCCGCCGATGCTTTGAATCTGGACCGTTGGATCTAGATCCAACGGTGACTTACCGGTTCGGTTAAAAAATTAGACTGACGGGTGGACCCCATCCGTCAGCGTTTTAATAATTTCCCAGCGCACACCGTACCGCTGACGAGTAGGCCCCACCTATCATAATTTTCCACATTATCCGGAATAGGAACTTTTCTAATTTAAATTTCTCTAGAATTCCAGAACTGGACCCAACTTTGAAATTCAATATCTTGAGATCTAGGAATAAAATTAATCAAATAAATATGTTCTGGAAAGCTTATGAAATTATCTAACTCACCGAAGTGGTTTAATTTCATTTAGATTAATAAATAAAGAGTAGTTGTAAAAATGCCACAGGAGGTATAAAATCTAAACTTGTTTGTTTCTGATACTATGTTAATCCAAATAATGTCAAACCAATTTTGTATGCTTAGTACTGCGATAACTTAGCTCCCCTAATTGTTTTAGAATTAATTAATCATTATTAATTAATTGGCATCTGTTGAAAGGAAGAAAGCCCTTCTGAACTAAAACATTTATAAAACCCTAATGGTAAATCCAAATGAGTTAGGACCAATTTTGCTAGATCACATTTAATCAATGATAGATACCCCTAAAAGGGTTTAAGTTTTGAATAAAATTAAATTGAGTTGTAGCAAAAACTAGAATATGGACTTTCTGGATTAAAACATTTATACAGGGAGTTTAATAACTCAAATTGAATTAAATCCAATTGGGTTGTCTTCTACACATCAGTAGCTTTCTGTAGAATTTTAGTTCATATTTTTGTGATCAACAGAACTTGAGTTATGCAATTAAACATGAAACCCTAGTTTCTGCCATAATTTTTGTCACAATTAAATAATGGCTAATTAAATTAAATTGAATTCAAATTGTGTTACTTTGTGTGTGCAGTAGCTAATTGTGATGTTTATGATTGTAATGATGTGATGCTTGCTTGGTTAGTCTTAGTGATTGTTTGTATTGTTTAATTATCGATTAGACAAGAACGTTGCCGGAGCCTACGAGGAAGGGGATTACTTCGAACAGCAGGAACCCGAGCACTTTGTTGAGCAAGGCAAGCTACTTCACTGAGCTTGCTTTTACATACATTTATTTTGGATCACCTGCAATATTCCAAGTGTTAGCGATTTCAAAAAGCCTTTTTACCAAAAACATGGAAAACCATTTTGCCACCCTATGTAGAATTATAGATTAGATATTTAAAACTATAGGATGGGAAAATATGATTTTGTTCCAAAACTCCTTTTTAAAAGTATTTGGATGGATGTGGAATGCCGAGCTGTCGGTATGGAAATGGAGAAAAGGTTGAAAGATGATGTTTATGAAAAATGCACATTGTGTCCTAGTACTTACGTCAACCAGCCAATAACCTGTGCGACCACATCTACCCACATATGGGAACGGGCGTAGTCATAGAATTTGCTCATATTAGTATGGGATGCCTCAACAACGAGGATGACCTCGTTCCATGAGGGGATGGTCATGGCGACCTACCCCCTGACCTGGGTCCTAGCAATCTGAAGGATGGAGGATTGAAGATCCATATTTGGGTCGCCGGGCAGAACTACGAGTCCTCACACCTAGGTTCCTCGACGGGGATCCTGTACTAGGTGTCGAGGGAATGGTGAATTCGTAGCGGTAGGATCCTATACTAGCATGAGCAAAGGACAGGCTATGGTCGGTGGCTCAACTTCGCATACACCTTGTATGGCGGGACGTGGCTGACACGATGAGTTACCGGATGGGTGTGGGAAAAGCGTGCTACCTCTGCAGAGGGTAAAACTATTCGAATAGCCGAGTCCTCGGATATGGACAGTTGGGAGGCCCTACTAGACCATGTGCAAGTTTTTGGCAAAGTTTGAAAAGTTTAAGTGAACGAACAAAGGTGGAGGTGATATTACCCAACTATACCAAATGGAGTAGTATGAGTTGTGGGAGATAAATGGGTCATGAGGTGACATGACCAGAAAAAGGAGGAGTTTTGGTTACATAATAAAAAGGGTGGTTTTTCCTTAAAAATTGAAATGATACTCTTCTTATCTTTTTCAACAAGGATATAGAGATATTTTTTCAACAAAGATATGGAGATGATTTTAACAACTAAAAGTGTTATAGGAAGCAACTTAAAACTGGTGCATACTCACGTTAGGGGTAGTTTGCGAGTACAATTCCCATTGTACTCATATTGGTTTCGTCCCTGGCTATTGTCTTAGCCAGATCTCGAGGAGAACTACGCTGAAGCGGAGTATGGAGACTTCTATGCGAACTAGGGATCTTCATGAGTCAACTTCCTGTCGGGTCGTCATTAGGACGCGTTGGACTTCTACTACGTAGCTTCCGCTGAATGCTTTTGATTGGCCCTTGAAGGCAACTATGTAAGACTTGGTCTAAGCGACCTATTATGTAAGACTTTAATTCGGTACTATAATGGATGTAAACTTTGGTATTCAATTCAGATTATGGGCAACGACAGACTGATCATGGGATCGTTGTGTGAACCATAATCGGGTATTTCGAACAACTAGTCCGGGGTCCCCACAACATGTCCCCGGATGTACTAGGTCAAGATGGGTCCACATGTCCCCTAACTATCAGCAAAACCTTTGGGGCATGTGGACCCAAATTCAACACTCCTAACTATCTAGGTACACATCTAGGTACTCCAACATGTGGGTCCACATGTATCAAAGGTGATAGGGTAGACATACCTTGCAAGGGTCCACATGCAACCAAGGGTGGCGTCGGTAAACCTAGCTGGATAGAATAGTTTAATGTGGGTCCACATGCCCCAAATACGGCAGATGTACAACTAGATGGGTAGGAGTGTTGCATGTGGGTCCACACATCCCAAAGATGATAGATGTACAACTGTATGGTTAGGAGTGTTATATATATGAGTCCACATATATCAAAGGTGGTACAGGGTAGACCTAACACCTTGCCCCAACCACCTTTCATACATGTGGATCCACATATAACACCTCTAAACAACTAGGTCTGCCCCTACCACCTTTGAGGCATGTGGGCCCAAATTCAACACTCTTGACCCTGTACCACCTTTGATGAATGTGGGTCCACATGCCCCAAATGCATGAGATGTACAACTAAATGGTTAGGAGTGTCACAAGTGGTTGCACATGCCCAAAGGTGATAGATGTACAACTGTATGGTTAGGAGTGTTGTATATGGGTCAACATATACCAAAGGTAGTACAGGGTAGAACTAACACCTTACCCCTACCATCTTTCATACATGTGGACCCACATGTAACACCTCTAAATAATTAGGTCTGCCCCTACCACCTTTGGGGCATGTGGACCCAAATTCAACACTCCTGACCATCTAGGTACACATCTAAGTACTGCAGCATGCGAGTCCACATGTATCAAGGGTGGTAGGGGTAGACATAGCTTGCAAGGGTCCACATGCAACCAAGCGTGATATGGGTAAACCTAGCTGGCTAGGATAGATGAATGTGGGTCCACATGCCCCAAATGCGTCAGATGTACAACTAGATGGCTAGGAGTGTAGCATGTGGGTCCACATGCCTCAAAGGTGATAGATGCACAACTGTATGGTTAGAAGTGTTGTATACGGATCCACATATACCAAAGGTGGTACAGGGTAGAAGTGTTACATGGGGTTTCTAAAATATTCTAGTGGGTCAGAAAAAATCAATGGGTTCAAGAAACATTAGTGGGCTTAAAGCAGATACTTTCATAGGATTCAAAAAAATATCACGGTTCACAATTCTTTTTGCACGGGATTCCTAAATGTTCAAAATAAAATCATGAGGTTTCAAACATTTTCTAGGGGTCTCGAAAAAAAAGGGTTCAAGAAAAATTTCTTGTCTTCATATTGATTATTTCATAGGCTTAAAAAAACAATCATAGGCACCCCACCATTGGCGTACCCGATGCAGTCCACCTGGCGGCCCAACGAAGCCCAAGAAGCTGCGGACAATTTCTTGGTCCACAAGACATGTAAACCCTACCTGGCTGCATATATAAAGCCAGGAAGGGGCACCCCTAGGGGTACGGGACAACAGACTAGACAACACCCGCCACCGGCGGCAACATAGAGGAGATCTAATCTCCACCATAGCCATTACGACCACCATTGTAACACCATGATACAGCAATACAGATCAGACAAGTAGGATGTAGGTCTTTACCTCACAATAAGGGGCCGAACCTGGGTAATCCTTGCTTGTCAGCCGTCCGATACTACCAGCGCGCCAACTTCTCCCTCTATACGAAACCCAAGGATGCTATCCGAGGGATTTGCCGTGGTAACCCCACGTCAATTGGCGCCGTCTGTGGGAAGAACGTGCGCTGGATTCACGGTGTCGGCGGCTCCAATCTTCATCAACAACCACGATCCTCGACTCGCCGGTCTCATCCGCAATCCGCGATCGAGTCTACATCAACTACTCCGGCGTCACGTCTTCATCATCTTCGTCAGCCAACGGCGGCCAGATCGCATCTAGCCGACAGCAGCAACACGGCGCAGCGCGTCCGGCGTGACGCGATCGATCTACATGGCGGCGGCAGCACGCAGCCTTCGACGTAATCCAAACAGCTCAATACGAGATCCAATCAAATCGATATGGGTGCGTACCCGTGTGGCTGCTAGCTGATCGATCGATTGATCAATGAGGCTAGCTAATCTTTTTGGCCCTCACGCGGATCGCGGATCGCGAATCGACGAAGCCAATACAAGAGAAGGTACAGAAGAAAAGAAAAAGAGCAAATCAGGCACTACCCTGACTCGTACGAGTACATGAATGAAGAAGAGATACAAGCTACTAGCACTCACGTGGATTAGTAAGGCCACATACGATTACTACTTGTTGCCTATGGTCACGTACAAGAAAAGGAGAAGCTAAGATACTGGTCAGCTCAGCCCATTCCGCCAACAATCCGCTACTGTCGCAGACTCGCCGCGGATGAGTCATGACTCGGCCATCATCAACTCCGCCCCCATCACGGACAACCGCGATCAACATCGACCCGTCGCGGATAACTTCGGCCTCGCCAGCATCGCGACCGGCTTCATCGACACTACGATCGTCTAAAACTTCGCCTAGTCTAACTCGGACCGTGTCGTCTTCTGATGAACCGACGGTCTGTAGATATGCTTCACGTCATCAACAACGAGACAATCAATAGGCCGGCTATCGGGTCTGGCGGACTCGACATCCGCTCCTGCTACACCGACTCCGCTGTGAACATCAACAACATGCCGTTCCGGCTTAATCGCCATACAGCCTACGCGTCATCAACAGCTAAGTCGTTTTCGTATTTAATTTCTTTAATCAATAAGGCTACTTGGCCATACATATATAATCTATTTTGGCCGCACCCGACACTCGGGGGCTACGCTATACAGGCCCTACAACAACATCGCCTCAGCGGCACCTGATATTACATCGGGTCAGCGGCACCCGATACTCGAGGGCTACGCTGTACAGGCCCTACAACAACATCGCCTCAGCGGCACCTGATATTACATCGGGTCGGCGGCACCCGATACTCGGGGGCTACGCTGTACAGGCCCTACAACAACATCGCCTCAGCGGCACCTGATATTACATCGGGTCGGCGGCACCCGATACTCGGGGGCTACGCTGTACAGGCCCTACAACAACATCGCCTCAGCGGCACCTGATATTACATCGGGTCGGCGGCACCCGATACTTGGGGGCTACGATGTACAGGCCTTACAACAACATCGCCTCAGCGGCACCTGATATTACATCGGGTAAGCGGCACCCGATACTCGGGGGCTGCACCGCACAAAGCAATACTACATCGCCTCAGCGGTACCCGATACATAAGGTGCCTTCTTCGGCCGCACCTGATACATAAGGTGCCTTCTTTGGTCGCACCCGATAATCAAGCAGCTAACAAACATCTGATAGCATATCGGCTTATATTTCGGAGGTTTACCCGAACAACGAACACAGATTACCCGAGATGAATCAGATACAATTGACCCTCGGATGCTGCATTTACCGTGCAAAGGTAAGACCCACCGATTCGTCGTGTAGGGCCGGGGCCAACAGCAACAACTGAGGTACCTGACAACTGTGCCGCGCCAACAGGCGTGATGAAAATCCCGACGGACGCGTCGGGTACCCTTAAAAGCTCAGTTCGACTCTATGAGACCTCAAATATGGCCTGAGTCGAATGGTCTAGCTTCCGGACTCGAGCCCGGGGACTCGAGTCTGACGTAGGCTGGTAAGGTTTGTGCCCAAGAGCACTTAACTGGTCCCGATATTGTCGAGTGAACCAGGCCAGCCACGCCAAGCATCCCACGCAAAAGCGCCCTGCGAAACGGGTACGAAACTCATGTCCTAAAATTATAAGCTGCACGTACTATCGGGTTGGAAGCACCCGACAACGCAACAAAGATACAGACTCTACGAGTCAAACACTCCCATCGGGAGAGCGCTCACAAAGTGCTCGACTATGATAAGAAGCAAGACAAATTGAGCCTATGTCCAACTATAAATAGTTGAACATAGCCTCGGGGGCTACTCCCATCGGGAGCGCTAGTCGCGCACCCGATGAGAATTGAGTTAAACTTGCGTTTGCACTCGGTCCTCAGCAGAGTCGACCATATCGCACAGGACTTATCAAAGTCGGGCTCTCTATAGCCCGCACAGGACTTATCAAAGTCGGACTCTGTATAGCCCGCACCGGACTTCTCAAAGTCAGGCTCTCTATAGCCCGCACCGGACTTATCAAAGTCGGGCTCTGTATAGCCCGCATCGGACTTCTCAAAGTCGGGCTCTCTATAGCCCGCACCGAACTTATCAAAGTCGGGCTCTCTATAGCCCGCATCGGAATTCTCAAAGTCGGGTTTCTTTATAACCCGCACATGACTTCTCAAAGTCGGGTTCCTTACACCCGCATCAGATTTATTATTATCAGTTTTCTTATGCTCGCACCGGATTTCTCAAAGTCATCAACGCACCTGACGCATCGACTACGCCTACTCGACATGCTGCTCTGAGTCTCTGCCCGATTCTTCGAATCGACCAGACTCTCGGGGGCTACTGACGTGGGCATACCCTTCGGGCACCCCACCATTGGCGTACCCCACTACCAGGAAAAGCATTATAGGGAGGTTGCCTATCTGTGGCGCACCCTTAATTTATGCGCCACAAAAAATAATTCTGTGGCGCATGGCTGTCGATGCGCCACAGAAATTTGAACATTCTGTGGCGCATCCTTTGCCCATGCGCCACAGAATGTCCACTTTCTGTGGCGCATGGAACCACATGCGCCACAGAATGTCGAGTTTCTGTGGCGCAGCAGCCATGGTGCGCCACAGAATTTTGGTGGGTCCCATGAGTAATCATTGAGGCCGGAGTCCATATGGGTAAATTCTGTGGCGCATGGTGTTGGATGCGCCACAGAAAGTGGACATTCTGTGGCGCATCTGGCCCCATGCGCCACAGAAATATGGTGGGCCTGGCACCAATGAAAAAATGCTGCAGAATTCTGTGGCGCATGGGTCCACATGCGCCACAGAAATGTCACTTTCTGTGGCGCATGTGGTTCCATGCGCCACAAAATTCTGCAGCATTTTTTCACCCACGCACCCCCCCCCCCCCCCCCCCCCCCCCCCGTGGATCGCCTTTTCAGTTTTGCACCTAGTGAAATAAAATGATAAAAAATTCAAAAAATAAAATCCTTTCAGATATAGGGAAGGTTTAGGGTCTATTTCTTAGGAAAATTTTGAAATACACATTTTGACTTTTTTTCCAAAAGTAGGTGAAAAAATATTAAAACGGGCATAACTTTTGCATACGACGTCGAAAAAATGCGTATAATACCTTAAAAAAAACTAGAGAAAATTTCGGATTCGATGGCACCGGGTTTACCCGGTCAGCAATTCACAGAATCCTCAAATTCCAAACCAAAAAAAAGTTATGGCCAACAGAAGAATTTTCCCAGCAAAATAAAAAAATCAAAAAAAGGGAAAAAAATTCTGTGGCGCACCAAAGGCAAGGATGCGCCACAGAAGTATTGGGCGGGATTCGAAATTTTGAATCCCGCCCAATAATTCTGTGGCGCACCATGCCAAGGATGCGCCACAGAATTATTGGGCGGGATTCGAAATTTTGAATCCCGCCCAATAATTCTGTGGCGCATCCTTGGCATGGTGTGCCACAGAATTATTGGGCGGGATTCAAAATTTCGAATCCCGCCAGCCCCCTTCTCCCTCTCTTTTCCCTTTTCTCCTTCTCTCCCTCCACTTCTCCCTCCACTTCTCCTCTTCCTTTCTCCTCTTCCCTTCTCCTCTACACTTCTCTCCCCTTCTCCTCCCTCCTCCATTTCTTCTCCTCTCCACATCTTCTCTACTCCTCCACCTCCACCTCCACCTCCGGCGACCTCCTCCACAACTCCGGCGAACGACCACCTCCACAACCCCGGCGACCTCAACCTCCGGTGACCTCCTCCTCCACCCCGGCGACCTCCACCTCCGGCGACCTCCACCCCGGCGACCTCCACCTCCGGCGACCTCCTCCACCACCGGCGACCTCCTCCTCCACCACCGGCGACCTCCTCCTCCACTCCGGTGACCTCCTCCTCCTCCACTCCGGCAACCTCCTCCTCCACTCCGGCGACCTCCTCCTCCACCTCCGGCGAACTCCGGCGACCACCATCCTCCACCAACCTCCGGCGACTCCCTCCTCCACCCATCTACGGCCTCCAAAAAAATGAAACGAAACGAAATTCCGGCGACCAGATCTAGATCTGGTCAGATCCAGATCTAGATCTGGCCGCCCTTTTTTTTGAAATTCAAAAAAATTCTGTGGCGCATGGAAGAGGGGTGCGCCACAGAAATGTGAATTCTGTGGCGCACCTGGCCTGGTGCGCCACAGAAATGTGAGAATTCTGTGGCGCACCAAGCCAGGTGCGCCACAGAAAATATTTTTGTGGCGAGAATTCTGTGGCGCACCCAGCAAACCTGGGGGTGCGCCACAGAATTGCAATTTGGTGCGCCACTGATAGCCCTTTCTGTGGTAGTGCCCGATGCAGCCCACCTGGCGGCCCAACGAAGGCCAAGAAACTGCGGACAATTTCTTGGTCCACAAGACATGTAAACCCTACCTGGCTGCATATATAAAGCCAGACAGGGGCACCCTTTAGGGGTACGGGACAACAGATAGACACCACACCCGCCACCGGCGGCCATCACGAGATCCAATCTCCACCATAGCCATTACGGCCACCATTGTAACACCATGATACAGCAATACAGATCAGACAAGCAGGATGTAGGTCTTTACCTCACAATGAGGGGCCGAACCTGGGTAATCCTTGCTTGTCAGCCGTCCGATACTACCAGCGCGCCAACTTCTCACTCTATACGAAACCCAATGATGCTATCCGAGAGATTTACCGTGGTAACCCCACGTCATGGTACAAAAGAAATAATTGCATGGGATTAAAAAAATGTTTGAAATAAAATCATGAGTTTCCTAAAATATTCCAGGGTCTCGGGAAAAAATCAATGGGTTCAAGAAACATTTATGGGCTTCATATAGATTATTTCATAGGTTTCAAACAAAAATCAAGGGGCAAAAAAATATTGGCACAGGATAAAAAATGTTCGAAATAAAATCATGAGTTTTCTAAAATATTCCGGGGTCTCGTGAAAAAATGGGTTCAAAAAACATTTGTGGGCTTCATATAGATTATTTCATAGGATTAAAAAATGTTCACGTGTAAAAATATAATGTCCACCGGTTCCAATCAAAGTTTCACTTCTAAAAGGTTCACTAGTTCCAAAATATCATCGGTTCTAAAAAATTGACTAGTTCTAAAATAATAATTCCAATGTTTATAATTTTTTATGGGGTTAATGAAAAGAAATATTCACGGTATAAAAAATATATTCACGAATGATTCGAGAAATTGTTCATAATTATTTCAAACCTTTCATGGTAAAAAAACATTCGCCGTGTAAAAAGAAGAATTCACAGCAAAAATATTCATCGGTCCTACAATATTTTCGTATCCGAAAAAACCCTCAAACCTTTCAAAAGAATAGTCACGAGGCACCTAAGATATTTGTACGGTGGTTTAAAAAAGTACTTCATATTTTGTAAGTATTGTACATGATCCAAGAATTACTTCCATGGTATCTTAAAAGCATATCAAAGATAAGCATTGCGTGGCTGTGGTGGTACTTAATGTTGCCCGCGTTAATGGCCGGTTGGTGACTGGTTGTTGATGGTAACAAGGGAATCTTTTTTACCGCCGTGGTGGTGCATGTTTTTACCTGAACCTTGCGGGACAAACCTCTCTATAAACTGCTCGTACGATATTAAATACATGGATATTCGACCTAACTGTCTGGTACATGTATTTCATACGCTCCAATGGACACAGTACATACATGTCCTAATATATAGATCAATCAATGAGCTAAGTGGGTGGCGCAGTGCAAATCGCAGGTCCAAACGAGCTCGGGCTCTCCTAGGAGTTTTCGTGAAATTCAGTTAACGTCACACGCTGTGTTTATATAGCCTTCGATTATGTTCCAATCACAAGCTGAGTTGTAGCCCAGTGGCTATGCTCCCTGTGTCTTGCCTAGGAGACCCCTAGGAGACCTAGGTTCAATTCCAGGCTCGGCTCGAGCCTAGTCGAACTGAATTGGCTAAAAAAAACAGAACTGAATTGGCTAAAAAAAAACTGCTCGGTACAGTTATGCGATTATGAGATTTGGGGGCCTATGGAAACAATGCCCTTATTTATATACGTAGTCATACTCTTTTGCTGCAGTCCGCACTTGTAGCGCAGAACTCAGGCAAACCCGAACCTAAAGCTCACCCGCGTGTTTGGTGACAAGTGTATATGTATATAGCAGAGACAACTCATCTCATATGTTCCTGGGCGTCAAAATATCGGATCAAAGTATGGCCTGGATGCAACCGTGTCCGCATGCTGCTCTCCTACATGCGAGTTCAAGAAATTGAATATACGATCAATTTACTAGAACAAAATCTGAATAAACAATATATAAATCATGACGATCAAATAGAAATTAAGTTGATCATGCAAAGTAGTATAATAGACGAACATATCAAATGTAAAGCAATTTATAGAACAACATGATCTCGAACAAAAAAAAATACAAGCACATACGGTGCAGCGGAAGCATTGCGTTCGCGTTGCGATCATCAACCATGTCGCGAAGATGTTGTGCACGTCAAGGAAGAAGTCCTCGTTGCCAGTAGTCGCGTGAGTGTGCTCTCTAAAAATCTGATCGCCTCTCTCATGTATAGGATCACGAGAAACGGGTTTTCAAAGGCATACTGTCCCTTCTCGCGGTACACGCCGGAAGACGGGATGCGGAAGATTTGGATGGTGGCGCAAGATTCTGAAACGAGAAAGTCTCATGTGTTGCGTATGCGTCTAATGCGCGGAGCGACCTCTTTATAGACGGTGGAAGCGAAATGAACGGTGGGGGAGAAGCTGATGAGAGGAACCGTTCAGATTCGTTCACCCCTCGTGTTGGACACGAAAACAATTCAACTACGGATAGACCATTCAGATTCTCCAAACATGTGTAGTGTGGCGTGGCGGGGGAGAAGCCCACGAGTAGAGCGTCCCGCGGGGTGGATCTTATACGTCATACTCCAAAGTCTTTCATGAGTTTATTAAAGAGTGGTCAACTCTCACCGACCGTGATGTTTAGCAGCCAGGCTCATATAGGTGTGTCCTTGAAATGATGCTCTACATCACAACATCTCTGTTTACATAGATTGTTCCAAGTCGCAAGATATATATGAATCACTAAAAAAGATGTCGGCAATGAGACATCCAAAGGAAAGAAACGTGCCAACGATTCATCGTTAATCTACACTGATATTGCCACCCCCAAGTGCGTGAAATCATGCGGTTCAGTCAAGGGGAAGGACCAATTTCAAACAAGATGCAAAATGTGAGGTTTCGACACTCGCATTGCAAGAGACATTGAAGGAGTTGTTAGCCGTCAAGTATGTGTCAAGTGAGAATAGAGGAGAAGCCGGGAGAAGGAGGAACACATAAAGAACTATCTTGAAGTACAAAAAAAGAAGCTTGAAATTGATGAGGTTAATTGCCGGCCAAAAGCCAATGATGTTGTTATCAGCCACAAGGAAGTAGAGCTCATGCTACTCATCGAGGAAACCCAGCTCATGACGGCCGAGTTTAGCCTCATGGGCCGACTTGCAAAGGCTTGGATCGAAAAGAAGCGAAAGATTGATCTCGGATTGACATGTTTGATCACATGATATTTGTCGCATCATATTGTGTGTTTGTACGAACTATGTGCCATTTGTGATCCTTTAGATACATTTATGTATGCCAGCACGGCTTAGGCTTAATTTAATTGCCAAATACTGTATTAAAATTGTAATTGATATCATTTGCATCTATATTTAGAAATGAAATGGCTAAAATTGTGAAAACGAAAAAAAGGAAAAAAGGACATGCGGAACAAAATGGGGGGCGCTGGTGGGTGCATCGCCCGATCGAAGGACACCAACCAGTCGATCGATCATTAAGATGTTTGATTTGATGAGCACGCGATTCCTATAACCTACTCCACCACAACAATTACAGCGGTGCATGATGTGCTATGTGACGTTAGCCCGCCTGTCCTCCCCGTTGGTTCGTGACCAAAAGATCAAGCTTCACACGTAGCCATCCGCAGCGTGACAAGTCGGAGCCTCGTCTTCAATTTCCCGCCAAGATTTTTCCGTCTCCGGTGGCCCCCGTCCACCCAAAATCAAATCAAAACTCTTGGACGCTGCCAACTCACTCCGCCGTCGGGCTGCAAGACCTCTCTCGTCCACACAACCTGCCGCGCGCACGCGCGTGCACGTCGCCGCCATTTATACGCCGCTAGTTTTCGTCCGTCGTCTCAGACTCTCATTTCTCAACCACCAGCCGGCGGCGAACGTACGTGCACTGTGAGGGTCAGAGCTGCTGAGCTAGGAGCGAGCTACCAGCCAAGCAAGCGCGGGAGGAACGAGCGAGCGAGCATGAGGATCCAGTGCGACGCGTGCGAGGGCGCGGCGGCGACGGTGGTGTGCTGCGCGGACGAGGCGGCGCTGTGCGCGCGCTGCGACGTGCAGATCCACGCCGCCAACAAGCTCGCCGGCAAGCACCAGCGCCTGCCGCTCGACGACGCCGCCGGCGCCGCCAAGCAGCTGCCGCGCTGCGACGTCTGCCAGGACAAGCCCGCCTTCGTCTTCTGCGTCGAGGACAGGGCGCTCTTCTGCGGCGACTGCGACGAGTCCATCCACCTCCAGGGCACGCTCTCCGCCAACCACCAGCGCTACCTCGCCACCGGCATCCGCGTCGGCTTCAGCTCCGTCTGCAGCGCCCACGCCGACCGCCACCCGCCCGCCAGTAACTCCAAGCCACCGCCCGCCGCCGTCGTCCCCAGGGCGGCGCCGGTCCAGGCCGCGGCGCAGGAGGTGCCGTCCTCGCCGTTCTCGAGCTGGGCCGTCGAGGACCTGCTGCAGTTCTCCGACTACGAATCCAGCGACAAGGCAAGTGGCGTTCTTCGTCGTACGTGCTAACCAAGCACTACTGTCGTCGACCCCCTTGAGATCTCCATCTCACGGTTAGTTTTGCGTTTGCTGTTGCAGAAGGGGTCTACGTCCCCTCTCGGGTTCAAGGAGATGGAGTGGTTCGCCGACATCGACCTGTTCCACCACGACCAGCCGCCGGCAGCCAAGAGGGGCAGAACCACGGCGGAGGTGCCCGAGCTCTTCGCCACCTCGCCGCAGCCGGCGACCAACGCGGGTTTCTACAAAACAACCGCTACGCGCCAGAGCAAGAGGGCGCGGGTGGAGCTGCCTGACGACGACGAGGACTACCTCATAGTTCCCGATCTTGGATGAGATGTCTGAGCTAAACAGCTCGTAACTCGGTGCTCCTTTCCTTTCGTAAAAGAAGGCTTATAAATTTTGTCAAAAGTTTAACCATGCGAAGTTTCACTAAACTTCTAGAAAAGCTATCATGCATGGTTCTAAAAGCTTGGTCAAACTATACATGGTATGAGTTTTGACAAAATTATACGCCTTCTTGACGTCTGCCAGGATAAGGCGGTCTTCGTTGGCGTGATGTAGTAACAGATGTCTGCAAGTATGCAAATGATATTCTGCCACCTTGCTGAGTTGCTGTGCCGGTTGCTTGCTTACCGTGGAACATATGAAACTACTACTCCAAGCATGCTACGAGTTACTTGTTGTTGTATGTGTTCTGTTCATAGATTATTGTTCTGGCAGAACCTTATCAGTGATGTAATATGAATATCACCCAGGAGACCTGGAAACATGTAATTGTGAAGTTAAGTCTTCCAGGATTTTACTATTATTCTTCAATCAACAGCGTGTAAACAGGTTACAGGTATGCCTGTCATGACAGGACTGGAATCATTGGTAAATGGAGTCGGCGAATACAGTGGGAAGATCACCCGTACACAGCATGCTTGAGCTACAGCCAAGGATAATGACACTTCGCCAACAATGCTTCAACAACCAATCAACGAGTACATAAACCGACTGCAGCTTAACATCGACCGAGGAACGACATGTCGTTAAAATAACAAAAGTATATAAGCGCACACCATAAGGTTATCAATTATGCGACTTCAAATGAGCTGACCAGATTCGAGTAACATAATGATGTCGCGAAAATCCTGGCTGGTCTTTAGCAAGATTTATGAGTCAGTCTAGTATTTGACAGTCTGTGATGACGTACCAGTATACCTCAAATTCTTTTCAGAGATCCCAGTAAACTGCACATACATGCTTCACTAATAAAACTCCAGAACGTTGTATACAGATTCCAAATCAACTGTCACCTTTTCTTCAGCAATGAACTAGCTCTTAGGAATATTTTATCGATCTCATCAAGCTCGGAGACTTTCAGTTCTTTTGCAGGTGAATCTGCCTTATCAGAAAGTGAAGCAATCTTCCTCAGATGCTCCTCAAAATCGTCCGGTTCATTATCATTGTTTTCAGTGGGAAACTTGTCCAGCCTATCCAGATATAGAGGACGCTCCTTGCTATCTTCTACTTGCTCCTCTGAATCTGTCTCAAACATGTCGGAGAGATCCTCAGATTCTGAGCATGTGATAGACTCTGAAGATGAATCATCATCAACCTCAGAATTTTCATCCTCCTGCTTCTCAGACCTTTCTATACTTTCTGATAGGAGTTCAGACACACTTCTCTTGTGAATTGAGCTAGAAGAACGTGTTTTCAAAGGAATACTATCTGTATAATCTGAAACAAAAGCAACGTCTTTCACCGCACTTTGTCCTCTATGCCCTCCAGCTAACTTCATTTGGGCGTGAAGATCTTCAAGCTCCTGCTCAAGCCTGGGAATGTACCGCCGAAGAGCTCGGAGGTTATCTCTATGTTTTGATTTATCCAGTGCCTGATTGGAAATGTTAAGTTTAGAGACAGCAAGGCATCAACACTAAAAGGTCCAAGAGGAAAAAAACTAGTCATATTTTTTTCTTCTCATTCTGCATATTTGTCTATATTGGAGTATATTCTATTTGACCCTGAGTAGAACATTGAACACCCTACCAACTGAAAATAATTAGCTGGCTATGTCTTTTGTTGGTTTGTTCTAAACTCGAGTGTTGAAACTGATATCTCATTGAGGCCTCTGCATAAATTAGGAGAATCATACTGAGCTCGCCTTGGTTGGAAATCTTGGAATCGTACTGTCACTAGTTTGTGTGTTAGTGTTTTCCAATCTCACTTCACAATTCATACATATCCTACAAGACATTGATATCTTATCTTGGAGCATGATAGCAGAGACAAACCATACCTTCTTTCTAGGAAGTGCAATCTTTGGAGACATTATCTCAGGTGGTGGCTGTGCGTAGTTTTTTCCTCTGTACATAATAATTGTATTTTTTTCTTCAATACTGAGCACAATACCACCACTTAGGATGGCTAACTCTGAGGCAATTTCCTTAACCTCCTCGGGTGTGAATGTCTTCACAATCACCTGTAGGGTTTGATGTTTTTTCCAGTGCAAATGCATGTTCAAGATCACTCCCTGGTAAATCCCACGCCTTCCAACAGGCACATAGTTTTTACTTTTTTGGCCCATCTTGAGGAAGTAGAAGTGTTCTTCAGGTGTAAGAACCTCTGGGTCATGTGTAGGTTCGGATGGCTCATTTGGTTCGATTTTCTTCAAAGCTGCAAGAGTTCGTTCTTCCTTCTTTCGAGCCTTTAAGGGAACCCCAGAAAAGAATGCAAAATATAAAAGAATAAATCATCCAGTACAGCAATATACTTAGGAGTGAAAATTTCACAGCAGAGTGCATAAAACGAAACACCTAGAATCATTGTTATGTGTGAGCAGTGTCAGAATGGGTATAGGTACTTCGTGGCAGTGCATGCAACACAAAAAGAACATTTAGAAACCTAACAAGAGATCCCACCTCTCAGCACTCAACTATTAGAATGATTCTATGCTTGGACACATTAAGCATGATACTAGAGCAAAGCAAGCAAGAATGAAAGTTCAGCTACCTTACATGACAATATGTACTAGCAGTATTAGAAAATCATGCTACATCAAATGAAAGTCGAGAAAACTTCATTCTTTTATGCTTTAATAAATATTCACGAATTAAGAGATAATCCAAACATTTAAGTTCAAAAACAACTTACTAGCTTAAGTTTGTACAAAATCTTCTCCTCAGCAGTCATTCTCTGAAACTCCTTTTTCTTTTTCCATCTCAATGATTTCAAAAACCTTGTTACGGCCCTCTTTCCTTTAAGTTTTTTCCTCTTCTCTTTTGGCTTGCCAGAATCATCAACTGGTACCATGGCTCCAGGATTTTGTTGACCCATCGCCATATCTTGATTTTGGCTATTAACAGGTTGAATCGTATGGACACAACGGCATGTTTGAAGGTTATAACTTTGCGACCAACTGAAGAACCCGGCATCTCGGTATTTAACCTTGTGGAAAGTATAACTACAACAACAACATCAGAACTCCGACTTAACAAAAATGAAGATTATTGTATTCACCTCATGAGAACCGCCCCCAAGAAGCTTAGCGTGCACATACAAACACACTATACACAAAACCATAAATGCAAAAACATAGTATAGCTGAAAGCAATTAGTTGTGCAGAGAGTTCGTGTCTTTGGCATTTCATCGAACACATGAAACTCACTGTTGTCTCTGAGCAAACCTATTGCATCAATAATACAAAGCACAAGCCCAGATCAGAAAACCTCCCTACATGCTCTCATTAGTCACTACGCCACTTAGATTAAAAATGAGCGAGGAAGAAATGATCGACAGGTTTGTTTCTTACGACGGTGAGCTCGGTGAATGTGGTGCGCGTAGCTCCAGCATTTCGTGCGACGTCGCACTCGAGGGGAAAGGCCCCGGAGGTGGGGCTGGCTGCAGGAGCCACCTCCTATTAGCCCGCCGGAGGAAGAGGAGACGGCTGGCCATGGCCGGCCGTGCGGTACAGCGAGAGAGTTCGAGAGAGCCCGTGCGCGCGCGCGTGTCTATGCTTTGGGCGTGTGGTTGCGTAGTGGCGCACGGACGGCTCAGGTGGAGAGCCGACGAGGCAGCCGGCGTGGCGCGGGCAGTAGCTTAGGCGCCGCCTTGCCGGCACACGCAGGCGGGCGGGCGGGTACTGCGGGGACGGCGCCTCGATTGCGTGGGCCGCCGAAGAACTGCGGGTTGCAGCGTCGGCAAGATGAGAGTGGAGATACGATGTGGGCTGGCTAATCGATGCCACTGGACTGGGGAAACAACATGGGCTGGTTCATGCTGGGCTTGCAGACTTAGATCTCTCATACTACAAAAAACGAGAGCGCGGACTCTTTCAGAGGAAAATGCCAACAAAAATATGAGATCAGCTGAAATGCTACTCCCTCCAATCCGTTTTTGTGTCGTAAGAAGTGAACTAACCACGTACAAATCGGTAGCACATGTCACCTCACTTTTTTAATCAGAGAAGGTAGAAAATATTGAGATCAGCTGAAACGCTAATCTATAAAGTTGATCCCATAAATTTCATTTAATGTTTGCAAGCTTAACGTGCAGTCATCCACATCATCAACCAACTCATGCCATCCACATGACCATGCATACACGGATATTTTTCGTCAAATTGCATGCAACAAGCCGGTCCCGAGAGTGAATATCCTACAATTTCGCTCCCTTTCACACATATCATGTAGATTAGTTTGCCGCTACGAGTTTTGAAGTATCCTTTGGCACGTCGTTGACAAGTCCATTCCACCAAACCTCAAGCGATGTGGTCGTGTCCGACAAAAACAAAAATGTTCCAAACCACGACAAAGAAAGCACACAATCCTTGCAAATGTGGGCCGTCGTCTCAACACTGTTGAAATATTAGGGTGGCCTTTAGGCCCATCTAACAATTTTAGAAAATCCCTAAAGGCCCATGCTGGCTAGGGAAGTGGTGGAGTTTAGTCTCACACGGCTAGTTAGGAGAGAGTTGCACCAATTTATAAGGTGAGCTCCTCTCCCACTAGTATGAGTTGGTGTGAAGAGAAGAGAGACGTTCCACACGCACGCTCCTCCTCCGCCGCCCGCCCGTCTCGCCACGACGCGCCGCGGGTTGCGGGAATCTCGCCGAGTCGATGTGTTATTTATCACACAGGAATAAAGCGGCAACTGAAACGTTTTGTCTTAATGGCGTTGATGAAGAATGAATATGAGCTCAAACGGTTTTGTCTTAAGTGCTCTTAAATACATATGTTTTCAGTTTTCATTGCATACGTTTCCGTTGGCCCTTTGGTCTACCTCTGAGCCTATATCAGAGAGGTCGCGCCTCTCTAGTATACACAGAAAACAGATCACATCTGCTCAGCCTCCACGCTCCTGTCGTTCCTCTCGCTGCTGCTGTCGTCGGTGATCCCATCCCGTCTACTGCATACACGGCCGACGGGAGAGTAGGCCTTCGAAACCCCACCTCTCCAGATCATGTACGGGAGAGGGGCGATTAGGTTTTTGGGGAGCGTCTCCTACGCGACTGCTCGCCTTTGTTCGTCTACTTCCACTACATCATTTTCATCCGCGTCGCCTACTTCATCGCCATGAGCACCGACGCTGACAGACTCGCTGCCGAGAAGGCTGCTGCTGACAAGAGGGCTGCCGACGAGGCCGCCGCCGCCACTGCTGCCGCCGCCTTCGCGGCTGCTACGGCCAACTGGCCTACTGGAGGGTATAACTCGCTTATCCCGCTCCTCCTTATTTCTGTGTGTGCGATACTAGTCATTTGCGTAGATGTTTCTACTATTTGTCTAGTACGCGATAATATGATCAAATATCAGTATGTGCTTAGTAATGTTTACGTCATGTTCATGATTTATTCTTGGATTAATTTAATCGGAAAATTGCTTATATTCACAACAAACACCACTGAGGCAAAGCTGACAAACCGGGTTGTGAGGCAAACCACTCACGACCAGCATCTCGGTCGGGAGTGGCGATGGCAAGCCAGGAGAAGAACTTGCACTTCGACTCGGGCTTAACTGACCAAATTTTGACGGCCTCAAACCTGGGATGAGAGCCACATAGAATTGTATCTAGTAGGCTGAGCTTGCAGAGTACCCAACACTCGCAGTCCAGAGCCCTGGACGGATTCAGGCACCTCCGGGGTAAGGATGATTATGTCAATGGTGGGCCAAAGGGCAGTGAATTTCATGAGTTGGGCTGGGTTAGACAATGGAGTGATGGATTTGATCTAGTTTTATCCTAGACTTATTAACAGACATCATATTTTCATTGTTCGTGATGAAAAACCCCATGATTGTTTTTTTGCTTCTCATGCTTATACCTGTATTGTTTATTCTATTTTCCCATCTCAAGCTCTATTTGTCGTTCCATCGCCTTTCCCTTTCCCTACTCCACCGTCACGTCACTGGCACGAATGTCATATTCAAGATCGTGTTGTCAATGAGGCCCATAGTGTGTCGCACAAGCATTGCCAGAGGCGACACTAGTGATCATCGACTGACAATAAGGAAACGAGTGGCACCAACGGTGAAGAAGAACACACATAGATGTGTCAGTGATACGACAATGTGAAGATCAAGGTCATAGAACAAGCAGGACATCCAAGCGTTCTCCTCGTGCAATACCTATCACAAGCATAGAACTTGGTCAATTGTGTTTTAGCTCCTAGCTAAGTCTTCAAGTGTGTTGTTTTCTTTTGAATTGGAATGTCAGGCGGCCATGCACCTGTTATGTTGTACTCTTTACTGTGGCGAGTGTTTGGGGAGTGGCGTTGAACTAGACAAGTTCAACAACCGGCCGGAGGCGGCATGACGAGCAAGCTTGTCTCTGCATGACTGCATCTCTGTCGTCATAATTAACTCGGCGCATCAAATTTGTTTTGACGCTGACGACGAACACAAGGAAAGGTACTGGATGAGTCCCCTCAATCCTCATCTCCCCAAGCCTTCCGTTGAGAGTCCACCGCCGGCTCCCGGCCCCTCCCCCGTCCTTCCCGACTGGCTCTTTTGGCTGGTGTGAGGATGAGGGAGGTCGCCGGCCTGCCCGCCCCCTTGTGTATATTCCGTTTTGTGTTCTGGTAGATCTAGAGTTAGGGTTTGCTTGACTTGGTCCCATGTGGCGACATGCGTCGACAGCTTTGCGTCGGAGCTATCCACGGTGAAGGGAGCCACTCCAGGCCGGGAAGCGAGGCTCTTCCACGGCTGTTCTTCCTCCTCAAGAGGATTGTTCTTGATCTCGGTCTGGGATTCAGCGCCGACGGCGATAGTGCCCGGATCTGGAGGTCGCCGATGTGTGGCAAGTGAACCCAAGACTAGATTGCTTTTCTTCTTTTCGATCTAGGGTTCTCTTTGTAATTTCCATGCCCATGTTGTAATATTCTGGGGCTATCTGTAAATTTGTACCTGCCGATTAAGTAATGCCAGCTTGCAGGCCCTTCGGGGCCTCTCTTGTTCAAAAAAAAAAAAAAAACAAGGAAAAGTACTGGATGGAGTTTTGCTCAGAACCGGTGCCCACAAATGCCCCGAATCCGATGGAATCGACGAGCGATCACCGGGGGCGACGCCCACGCCCGCGGCGCCATTAACGGCCGTATCCTCGTGCGTGGGGGTGGGCGGTGATCGTGTGAAGGGACGGCTGGCCTCTCGCGGTATGGCACGCGTGGGCGTGGCTGTCTCTTTCGCGCGCACGCCGGCCAGCTGCCCGTCCCGTACGTGGCCGTGAGCGCACGATCGGCGACGTGGCCTACGTGGACGTCGCCCAGTCGGCATTGCTTGGTGCACGGCCGGATCTAGCGGCGAACTGCCGAGGCCGGCCGCCTTCCATGGACAGACACAGATCGTCGTGCTCCTACCTATGCATCCATTCAGACCCTTAATTAACACACAGCAAAGCAACTCCACCACCATTGTCCTCTCTTTGCTAGGGGATCCACCACGGAATTCAGTCAGTTGAACTCAAGCCTAGACACACTCTGACGCGAAGATAGGGCATACATAATACAGTTCTAGTACTGTTTATCGTGAATAGGACCAAACCTTTTAGTAATTCTTCCCAAGCAATACAAAAATTAATCGGCAAGCCCATCAATCTCAACATACGATCGAACGAACGAACAAACCAAAGAACGAGAAGGATTTCGGGAGCGGTGACACGGATTCCTCCCCCCACCCGAGCCAGAATATCTACACCTCCTAGCTGCACCAAGCGCACATTAATCATCTCGGACAACCGATCGAAACGACCGACGATCAGGCCAGCGCGGCGAGCCCGCCGCCGCGCATCATCTGGCGGAACTCGTGGAAGTCGACGCGGCCGTCGCCGTCGCGGTCGACCTGGCCGATCATGCGGCGGCACTCCTCGGCGGTGCGCCCCTGCTTCAGCCCCAGCGACGACAGCACCGCGCCGAGCTCCTCCACCGTGATGTACCCGTCGCCGTTGGCGTCGAACACCCGGAACGCCTCCCTCATGTCCTCGTCGTCCTCCTCCGCCGCCGCACCCGCCGGAGCCTCGGCGCCGGTCGACGTCGTCGATATGGCGCGGTACAGCTCCCCGAACTCCTCCACGTCCACGCACCCGTCGCCGTCGGCGTCGATGCGCGCGATCATGGCGGCCAGCTCGTCGCCCGCCACGGCCATGCCCAGCTTGCCCATCGAGTCCGCCAGCTCCTCCCGCGTGATGCGCCCGTCGCCGTTCCGGTCGAACAGCTCGAACACGCGCGCCAGCTCCGCGCGGTCCGCCTGCTTCTGTCCCGACGACGACGACATCTTGCTCGGAGACGCTGAAGGAGGAGGCGACGACGCTGGCGCTGGCGCTGGCGAGGAGGCCGCTTCGGTGGTGGTGGTGGTGGTGGAGGCTACGTCGACGCGGCCGCGGACGGGGAGGATGGAGGAGAGGCTGGTGGGGATGTAGGAGAGGAGGCCGGAGGGTGTCATGGAGCTAGTGATTGGCAACGCATTCGACGAGGGTTGGGTGTTGGTGGTGCAAAGCTTTTGCCGCTAGACCATCACCATGGTTCTATTTATAGGAGTACTATTTTTGCATTCTTTCTTGTGAACAGGAGAAATGGTTGTACTTGTATGTCAAAAGAGTTCAGTAGATGGAGAATTGGAGAGGATCATTTTTTTTTCCTTTCTACATCTGGATTTGACTTTGGAATAAAGTAGATTCCTATCTTGTACTATATTTTACTCGTTTTTAGATGGATGGTGTGTGTTGTATCCCAAGAAAATCATTGTGCAAATATGGTTTATACTGAACTGTGGGTAGCATGTATATTCATGAAGGCACAAAATTACTAAATTATTCTTTAAGTATTTGATTTAATAAATTATTATCAACGTAGGGATCATGTTTTGCCATGAAAGCATAAATGGCTATTGTATATGCTTGAAAACAGCAGTCATTTTATTCTTCAATATTTGTCGTGTTCTCTCAGACTTGTTGCCACGTTGATATCCATGGAACCAAGCACCCAAAACTAATAATTTGACGAAAACAATGCCTATTTGACCTCAGTTTCCAAAAGAAAAATCTGATCAGGGTCTGTCTCGTACTAAAAGACTTGCTGGCACGTACTTGATAATACACTTATACACACGTAAAGAAAAGAAGAGAGAAGCAAGGGGAAACACTGAGACTATCTCCACTCGCCGTCCCCAAAGACCCCCACCCCCAATAGCTCTATGGGCGTGCCGGCCGAAAAAGGCGCCCACTCGCATGCCCCATAGGACGATTTCGTCCAGGGCGCAGGGCGGTCCGTTATTTCGTCCGGTGCTAACAGCCCAACCCCACGCGTCAGGGGTGTTGCGGTAGCGCCGGACGAAACGCCGCGCGCACGGACCCGCCGTGTCATTGACACATCAAAACGGCGTCAAATATGCCGTCCTTCTCATTATTTTCTTTCCCCTTCCCGCCAATTCCATAGCCCACCCTTGTCTCCGCTCCGCCTCCCACGCCGCCCTTGTCACCGCTCTGCCTCCCTCGCCTCCATCGTCGCCCTTGTCACTGCCACCCTCGTCGCCACTCTGCCTCCCTCGCCTCCCTCGCCTCCATCGTCGCCCTTCGCCCGCCTCCCTCGTCGCCATGGGTCCGCCGTGCGTGCCGAAACCACCGAAGGAGAAGGCGTCGCCGAAGGCGAAGGTAAAGGCGCCGACAGGCACCACGCTCGGTGTCAAGCGCTGCAAGAAGCCGCGCGCTCCCCTGCCGAAACCGGACTGGATGTCAGAGGCGGAGTGGCAGCTCGACGTCACCCGACGTCAGTCAAGCACGGCGCAACGCAATGGACGACGCGACAAGACGGCGGTGCAGCAGGCGGCGGCCAACCTTGCGTCCATGTCCGAAGGTTTGGGCTTCCCCGCTCAGAGTGGGACCCTAGAGAGAAGCGCCACCGCAACCGGCAGGTCGAGCAGCTCTTCGCCGAGCAACTCCTCGTACTACCAAGTGTCCGCCGTCGCCACGCCTCAGTCCAGGTTTTTCCCGAGCCCAAGAATCCCCCCCGAGTTCGGCGAGCCTAGCGGCTACGGCATCCACGGCCATGGCGGCTTCGACCCGAACACCATGTTTTCCCAGGGCGCCGATCTCAATGAATTGTCTGAGGGATCACCGGCCATGCGCAGGAACGCCGCCGGCCCGGTGTGGACTTCCAAGCGTCCAACCGCAACCTGTTCGACAAAACGGCGTCCGGCGTCTTCAACGGCAGCCATGTATGGTCGCTCGCCGCAACATGTTCGATGAAATTTGCATTGCATGATCGGCGTATGGTGTGTGTAGGTGCACGCCGACGCCATGAATGACATGATGAATTGGGATGACCAAGAAGAGGATGAAGGAGAAGAGGATGAGGACGGGGACATTGATCCGGCTACTGGCAAGGCTGTGACCGAGGGAGTCATTGATCCGGCCACCGACGAGGTTGAAGGAGACGGCGCCATTGATCTGGCCACCAGCAAGAAGAAGAAGATTGGGACCCGAGGCGCTTGTTGGAAGGGCAAGAAAGATGAATGTTTGGTGGATTCTTGGAAGACCGTGAGCTTGGACCCAATCACCGGTTCCAATCAAACCGGCGAGTCATATTGGAAGAGGATCAAGACCGAATTTGATGTGCGCAAGTCCTCGAAGGAGTATCGCATGGTGGTTATGGAACGCAACCAAAATGCGTTATCACATAGATGGCAAGTTATTCAAAGAGTCGTCAACAAATTTCATGGATGCTTGGAGAATATCCTCGCGAGGCCCGAGAGTGGCAAGTCGGCATCGGATCAAGTAAAGTTTGCTCACTATTGTTCACTTTTGGTCATCGGCTATGTGAATTGATGCACATTGTTTTGCTAGCTTGTCGACGCCCTCGCCTTGTACCGGTAATTGAACAAGGAAACGGATTTCAACTTGGTGCATTGCTTCTGGAAGCTTCAACATTGTGAGAAATGGAGGAAGCATCGCATTACGCTCAACAAGACGGCCCGGGCGACGTTGGTGATGCCAAAACCTTGGAGGGACGGCCCGCGGGTATCAAAAAGGCGAAGGCGGCTCTTTCGGCGGCGGCCAACTCGGCGAGGACGGCGGCATCCATCGAGAAGGTGATCGCCGATGTCTCCAAGAAATCCATGAGAGGCGTACCGCCAACGATGCAAGGTGGGTGGCATTGATGGACAAGACGGACAAGAAGTTGGAACTCGAGAAGACCAAGGTCGCCTCGAAGAAAAGGAGGGAGGATTTCATGATCCTCACGGCCGACGTCTCCACGATGGACCCACAGGCGAAGGCGGCGTGTGACCTTCTGCGTGCGGTGATCTTCCAAGAAATGGGGCTTCTGCCACCCGCGACCACGGCATCCTCAACACCCACGGCCACGACGACACCCACGGCCACGGCGCCACCCACGGCCGCGAAGAATCCCTCGATGACGAGTTCAACGACGCTACACCTGGCGAGGGCTTCCCCGACGCCACCGCCTGATTGGAATTCACTGCGCCGTGCGTCTCTGTTTTGCGACGGGCCTATATGTGGCCGTCACTTTTAATTTTGTGTCTTCAAGACTTTAAATTTTATGACCAAATTTATCATTTCTATTTAAATCAATGTTTAATTGCAAAACAAATAAAATTTGAATCGCGCATTTGGAGGCGACGAGTGGGGAGGGGCGTCCCGTAGACGCCATCTCGTCCGAACGCCCCCCATAGCCCTCAATCCGGCGCCAATCCGGACGAGATATGGGGGCGACGAGTGGAGATGCTATGAGAATATGTGGACGAACGAACTACTTTCCCTTTTCTCGTTAATGCACTGGCAGTCTGGCCCATATCATCATATTGTGAGCATCATGTCACGTCTCAACCTCCCAAATAACAGGATATCCTGCCGCCGATAGAGTATCTTTACATTTGGAGGTGTAAGAGACGCGTTTTTAAAGTAGGTGAGAACTGAGAAGCGAGAGCTACCAAGAGAGAAGATAATCGACGAAAAAGGTGGCCGGCCATTATCATGTCGCATGCAAACGCGTTTTGGCAGGTAGTTGGTCTGCACACGCTCCTCTTTAAATTCAAGTTATTAAACTGCAGAGAGAGGACGGAGAAGAAAAAGGCAAAGAAAACAATAGGTCAACCGAAACCGCGTGGAGCATCATCGGCAATCGGGGCCACGGCACGGCACCGACGGCCGGCCGTCGGACACGGATCTCTGTCGTACTTCGACCGTCGGCGACGAGCTCACCGTCGGATCGGACATCGACCGCGCTCCGCGAGACAGGTGTGCGTGTGGACGCACGTGGGGCCCATGCGGGCCGCACGTGCGGACAGGCCGATGCTTCTCCATGCACGTATACATGTTGCAGGACATCACTGGATTGCAGCTCACTCATGTGCGGCAGCACGGCATGATGGGGCCTGAATTGAATTGAAAAGGGTGGCATTCGACTGGAACTGACCTGTGAGGGTGTGATTGGCGATGCGCGTGCAGGGATTTGGTAGATTAATCCCCCGTGCTAAGAATCTCTTGGACACATTGTGTTAGCTTAATACTACTAGTAGTAATAGTAGGAGGAGACTTTGAGAGGGCCGTGATTCCTTCTCGAATGGCGCTCCATGTGAATTTCCAGCGGGCAGGCGAGCAATGCTCATCATCTAGCGCGAATAAAGAAGAGCTATAGAATGGTCCGAGCAGTGACAGATTGGAGAGACGGTAGACTTTATCAAACCAGTGTAGTATTGAGTTTGACAAAGAGCTCAAACGGAGAAGTGACAACCGGCAAAGAGCAACATCACGACACAGCCCCCTCTCATGCTCGGTTGGCACTTTGCCTACTTCGTACAGTAACGAAAACACTGCAAGCTGCTCAGAGTTTGACAAAGAGCTCAAACGGAAGGGAGAAGCTGGCAAAAAAGCAACATCACGATACCGGCCTCTCATGCTCGGCTGGCACTTAGTACAGTAACGAAAACACCGCGAGAGGAAAAATGCAAAGCAAATGATGCTCTGGTGCACATCACAAACTTCGAGAAAACAAGGAGGTCCATGCGTCCTACAACTCTGACAATGATATATAGCAAAACTACACTGACTTGTTTTCTCTCGGCTCATACAGTTGCAAAATTGAGCATTTCCTATGGAGAATTCAGAGAAGAAGAAATGGCATGTACATGATTGTAAATTATCCAAACTATGCACAAGACTGTCCTGTGGAAGAACTTGAAGCAAAAAAAGGGCAAAATTGGGTGAACCAGTTGCACAGCCATTCCACTATCAAGAACATTGTGCAGTCTTTCACCCCCATGATCACAATATGCGGCAGGAACTCTCTACATGTGCCGAATCACAAGCCCACAAATGGCGGCCAAGATTGCATTTACATCAGCTACCCGTCAACTTGCATCGAAGCAACCATGCATAATCTTCTGAATAGGACTACACCAAACCACCGATCATCTTGCTGTCTTAGCTTCATAATCTTCTGAGAAGGGCAACCAAGATTGCTTGCTGCCTGTACTTGCTATAGCAATCATGAATGAATTTGGTGTCCATCGTATGCTTGAAAAGGCAACAATGTTTTCACCTGGAAGTTTACAGACAAGATTATCAATAACCACAATATAACTGAAATTTAATTCCACGGCAGGAAAGACTATACTCAATAAAGGTAATAGTACTAGATAAAAGTCTGACACTGCTACATCCTTTGGCAGAACAAACCTGAAATAAATGTCACTAAGGACCAGCTCCTGATCAGCTCCAGATTGTAGGATTTTTGAATTGCAAAGATATTGCATCAGATAGGAACTTCACAACGTCTTCTCTTTTAACATCTTTCTCCCTCTTTGCATCAAGATGTCGAACCTGAATCAAAGATAAAAGCATATAATTCAGTTGACAGCGGGAGGGGTATTGCGAGGATACATAATGCACATATATGTTCATGCATGACTTGCTATAAAAAAGAATTATAGCTTTGTCAAGTGGAGAGAAGACTACACAAGAGGGTGCGAATAGACCCAGGTGAAGAAAATCTGATTTTCAAACTTGACCATCAATATTTTCTATCTTGGTAAAGAATGAACAGTATGTAAACCACTGATTGTTCTACAAATTTTCAGTACCTACACCAGGCGCACAGGAAATTACAAATAACTATTTAGTTACTGATAAATAATTCTATGATTTATTTATTTATTTCGAGAAAATGCAAAAAAGAAAAAAAAACGTCTCGGGCATTGATAGAAAAAGAGAATTATGTACAAGCCCTAAAAAGCTCTGTGCAAATGCGTCCTCTCCACTTGACAAAGTTATAATTCTTTTTTATAGCAAATCATGCACGGACATATATGTGCACGAACACCAATCTATGGCAAGTATACTTGAAAAATTTGGTGCGAAGTTATGACCATATATATGCATTGTGTAGAAAAAACAGAAATTGGTGCGGCCAGAATACTGAATAATACTGAATTGCTATTTAAACTATAAGATTATTTTCTTTCATCACGCAGACTGCATGTGGTCGTATTCTTGCACAAAATTTCGCGAGGATACTTGGTATAGCATTATATTCATGCATGATTTGCTTCAAAAAAATCGTAACGTTTGAAGTGAATAAAACACTTTTGAAATATAGGGCGCGAGAAATGCACCTGGGTTGAGATTCCGCTAGAATAAAAGGACATCAGAAAAAATGATGTGACACATTTTATCAGATGGAACCAGCAACTCAATCATTATCCATAAAAAGAACAAATGCAGTGTTACTGAAAAGTTATTGAAGTTATTCTTATAAATTCAAGACACTTGAGAAGTCTTCCTAGCAGAAAGCACGTTAAGAAACAGGCAGTGCACCTGTAAAACCAG
>QRDG01000078.1:363126-396800 GCA_012064385.1 Puccinellia tenuiflora | reverse complement strand
CGCCGGAGGAAGAGGAGACGGCTGGCCATGGCCGGCCGTGCGGTACAGCGAGAGAGTTCGAGAGAGCCCGTGCGCGCGCGCGTGTCTATGCTTTGGGCGTGTGGTTGCGTAGTGGCGCACGGACGGCTCAGGTGGAGAGCCGACGAGGCAGCCGGCGTGGCGCGGGCAGTAGCTTAGGCGCCGCCTTGCCGGCACACGCAGGCGGGCGGGCGGGTACTGCGGCGACGGCGCCTCGATTGCGTGGGCTGCCGAAGAACTGCGCGTTGCAGCGTCGGCAAGATGAGAGTGGCGATACGATGTGGGCTGGCTAATCGATGCCACTGGACTGGGGAAACAACATGGGCTGGTTCATGCTGGGCTTGCAGACTTAGATCTCTCATACTACAACAAAAAAAAAACGAGAGCGCGGACTCTTTCAGAGGAAAATGCTACTCTCTCCGATCCATAAAAAATATCACCCACTTAGTATAAAGTTTGTACTAACTTAGTATAAAATGATCGACATTTTTTATGGATCGGAGGGAGTAACAAAAATATGAAATCAGCTAAATGCTACTCCCTCCAATCCGTTTTTGTGTCGTAGGAAGTGAACTAACCACGTACAAAAATCGGTAGCACATGTCACCTCACTTTTTTAATCAGAGAAAGTAGAAAAAAATTGAGATCAGCTGAAACACTAATCTATAAAATTGATCCCATAAATTTCATTTAATGTTTGCAACCTTAACGTGCAGTCATCCACATCATCAACCAGGATCGGTCCAAAAAGACAAAGAAGAGGCCCCCGCGTCGCCTAGGGTTAGGCGACACGGGCGGCGACCCAAACCCGGCGGCGCGGCAGCTCTCCCTCCCCTGCTCCCTCCCCTCCCTGCCGCCAGGGCTCGCCACCAGGCAAAGCCTGGTCGGTGACGGCGGCGGCGGGGCCTTTCCCCACTCGCGAGCTATGGAGATGGGGGTCGCTGAGATTTTGGCGGCGAGTGGAGTTCCAGCCGGTGGCGGCGAGTGCAGCGGTGGCCAGCGGCAAAGCGTGGTGCGGCTGGTGGCTGGACGGCAGCAGAGGCAGGGCGGGAGGAGCTCCAATGGCGTTGCGTCGCGGCAGCAGGGCAAATCGGGCCTCAGGGCCGATGGGCTTTGGCGGGCCAAACGTGCGACGCCGTGGGCAGCGTGTGGAGTGGAGTAGGCGTCGTCCAGCGGGTCGGCTGGGCAACACGGTGGAGCTGCTGGCCGAGCAGATGTGGAGCCGGTGGCCGGCTTGGCGGCGGCGGCCTGGATCTGCACCATCCAGGTTCGGCCCGGTGGTGGGAACGGCAGTTCGGTGGTCAGCTCATCCCCACCGGCCGGCGACGAGGTTTGTCTACCTCCCAGAGTGACGTGTTGGCTTAGTTTCTGGTCTTCCCTTGGACATTGAGGCTGGCGACCGGGCCGGGGCGAAAGTTCCGCATCTGCTGATGAGCATTTGCTGACGACGGCGACGCCCGCGGGCGCCGTATCTTCCTTGGAGGCGTCGTCATGGCCGCATTCGCGTTGTCCTCCACGAGCTCCGGGGGAAACCCCAGATCCGATGCTTCAGATCAGGTGGCGACGACATCACGGTGTCGTGCCCTCCTTGGGAGGCGCCACCTGGGTTGCCCGTGGAGTCCCCGGAGGAAGGTAGAGTCGATACAGACGTTGCTCAGAGCTGGGTCTCAATGGCGCAATGTACACCTTGTCGGTGCTTCCTAGATGACGTCTTCTCCTTCTCGGCCGGGTTCTGCCGGCCACTCGCCGACTTCTCCTAGGCGCTTAGGGGTGGTCGGTACGTTGATCCGTGACATCTTGGAGCTTTTGTCGTTGAGGCTTCCGGTCTCGGTGGTGACGCGGTTTTGAGTCTTTGTGTCTCGCCTCTTCGCTTGCAGCTTGAGGCTAGACAAGGCGGTCATCGTCGGTTGGCTGTTGTGGGTGTGTGTTGTAAGCCGTTTGGCATTGGTTGTGGCTTGAGGGGGCGTACGTGGAGTGTTAGCCAGATCATGGCTTTGTATCAGTCACTTTTTCTATCTTAATACAGAAGACACGCAGCTTGCGTGTTCTTGGGGACATCATCAACCAACTCATGTCATCCACATGACCATGCATACACGGATATTTTTCGTCAAATTGCATGCAACAAGCCGGTCCCGAGAGTGAATATCCTACAATTTCGCTCCCTTTCACACATAGCATGTAGATTAGTTTGCCGCTATGAGTTTTGAAGTATCCTTTGGCACATCATTGACAAGTCCATTCCACCAAACCTCAAGCGATGTGGTCGTGTCCGACAAAAACAAAAATGTTCCAAACCACGACAAAGAAAGCACACAATCCTTGCAAATGTGGGCCGTCGTCTCAACACCACTGAGGCAAAGCTGACAAACCAGGTTGTGAGGCAAACCACTCACGACCAGCATCTCGGTCGGGAGTGGCGATGGCAAGCCAGGAGAAGAACTTGCACTTCGACTCGGGCTTAACTGACCAAATTTTGACGGCCTCAAACCTGGGATGAGAGCCACATAGAATTGTATCTAGTAGGCTGAGCTTGCAGAGTACTCAACACTCACAGTCCAGAGCCCTGGACGGATTCAGGCACCTCCGGGGTAAGGATGATTATGTCAATGGGGCCAAAGGGCAGTGAATTTAATGAGTTGGGCAGGGTTAGACATTGCAGTGATGGATTTGATCTAGTTTTATCCCTAGAGTTATTTACAGACGTCATATTTTCATTGTTCGTGATGAAAAACCCATGAATGTTTTTTTTGCTTCTCATGCTTATACATGTAATGTTTATTCTATTTTCCCATCTCAAGCTATAGTTGTCGTTCCATCGCCTTTCCCTTTCCCTACTCCACCGTCACATCACTGGCACGAATGTCATATTCAAGATCGTGTTGGCAATGAGGCCCATAGTGTGTCGCACAAGCATTGCCAGAGGCGACACTAGTGATCATCGACTGACAATAAGGAAACGAGTGGCACCAACGGTGAAGAAGAACACACATAGATGTGTCAGTGATACGACAATGTGAAGATCAAGGTCATAGAACAAGCAGGACATCCAAGCGTTCTCCTCGTGCAATCTTACCTATCACAAGCATAGAACTTGGTCAATTGTGTTTTAGCTCCTAGCTAAGTCTTCAAGTGTGACTCAAACCATAGCCTCCCGTGTCGCACCCCAGGCGACACCGGGGGCGACCCGCCGCCACCGTCAAACTCCCCCATCCCATGAGCCCCCTCGCCGCCGCTGCCGCCGGCCCTTGCCGCGGCGGCAGCGGGCCCTGCTACCAAAGGTGGCAGGGGGTTTTTTCTCACTCCTGGAGGCGCCAATGCAAGGTCGGAGTGGCTGGGGCGTCGATGGCCGGCTCGTCGGCGCGCGGAAGCCGGGGCGGCGGCCCCGGGCGGTGGTGCTGCTCCTCTACGCAGGTGCTGCGGCAGCGGAGGGTTGGAGGTCGTCGGCTACGCGGAGGGCGGCGGATCGGGTGCCCCCCGTCCCGATCTGTCTTGGTCTCCGGCCGTCCATCGCACCTCCCCTGGTTGCGGTGGTCTGGTTCTTGCCGGCGACGGGCAGCGTGAGCTGCGGTGGTGTAGGTGGGCGTGTGTGCTGCGTGGCGGTCGATCTGGTGCCTTTCTCCCAGATCCGTGCGATGGTGGTTTGGTGTGCCTGCTGCAGGTTGCTGTCTGTGGCGGAGCTAGCTGCAGCTGGCTTGGCCGCAGCTGTCCTCCTTGCGGCCGGAATAGAGGATGTCGGGAGGGCGATCCCGGGTGGACGTAGCGGGGAGCACCGCGGAGTGAGGTGATGTGGTGTTGTTGCCTGTGGAGGTGGTGGTGGTTGGTGGTGGCGTGCTGCAGGGCACCCAGCTTCTCCGGGTCGGCGGACAGGCTGAAACGATGTTGGGCATGGTGAGCTCCGGGTGAAAGCTTTGCACCGACGTTGATCGATGTCGGCGTCCTAGGACTCACCTCCACTCAATGGAGGCATCGTTGAGGAGCCCCTTCACCGCCCTCGTCGTTGAAGCCTCGGACTCTCCGGGTGCAAACCTAAGTTTCGGCCTTGGTCGGAGCGGGCGTCAGCGGCGTGTGGATGTCAGAGCGGCGGCTTCGGATTTCGCCTTCGGGACGTAGGATGTCGGTCTTGCTTGATTTGCTTGCAGGACCGGCGACTCAGCTGGTACGCAGCCTCGGGGCCGGTGTGGACGTCGGAGCGGCGGCTCCGGAGCTTCGAGTGTCTTTGGGTGTTGGCTTTGGTCGCTTGGGTGGCAGGGCCATTGGCCTCGTAGGGTCACGGTCTTGGGACTGGTGTGTGTGCTTCTGAGCGGAGGCTCCGCTGTTGGGTGTCGTCTCTTGTTGCTTGGGCAGAAGAATCGTCGGCTCGTGTGGTACGCGGCCTTGGGGTCGGTGTGTGGCGTCGTGATGTAACGGTTTTCGGCCAGTTTTCCTTATTAACTGTCCAATTATCTTCTTAATGAAAAGGCAGAGCTCCTGCCGGATGCTCAAAAAAAAAGTCTTCAAGTGTGTTGTTTTCTTTTGAATTGGAATGTCAGGCGGCCATGCACCTGTTATGTTGTACTCTTTACTATGGCGAGTGTTTGGGGAGTGGCGTTGAACTAGAAAAGTTCAACAACCGTCCGGAGGCGGCAGGACGAGCAAGCTTGTCTCTGCATGACTGCATCTCTATCGGTCATAATTAACTCGGCGCATCAAATTTGTTTTGACACTGACGACGAACACAAGGAAAGGTAATGGATGAGTCCCCTCTCTCCTCATCTCCCCAATCCTTCCTTTGAGAGTCCACCGCCGGCTCCCGGCCCCTCCCCCGTCCTTCCCGACTGGCTCTTTTGGCTGGTGTGAGGATGAGGGAGGTCGCCGGCCTGCCCCGCCCCCTTGTGTATATTCCGTTTTGTGTTCTGGTAGATCTAGGGTTAGGGTTTGCTTGACTTGGTCCCATGTGGCGACTGGCGTCATGCCGCTTTGCCTACTGCTCCTAGCGTTTTTAGCCAACACCAATGACACTTCCTTTTGCTCGGATGGCTGTGGTCAATGGTGGACGGGGGCGCCTGCTGCTGGATTATGAGAAGGTATCTCGAATAAGCATGCTCTTGGAGCTTGGGTTCATGGGGATCTGCTTCCCTCTCTGCTTTCCCCCAGTGGTCGTGGTGATAGACAGGGAATTGAAGAGGGATGCGGCGCTCCAGGTTTCCGTTCTCGACGGGATGTCCATGCTGCAGCATGGGCTACGGATTCTACGCTCGGAGTTATTTAGCGTCGACAACTTTGCGTCGGAGCTATCCACGGTGAAGGGAGCCGCTCCAGGCCGGGAAGCGAGGCTCTTCCACGGCTGTTCTTCCTCCTCAAGAGGATTGTTCTTGATCTCGGTCTGGGATTCAGCGCCGACGGCGATAGTGCCCGGATCTGGAGGTCGCCGATGTGTGGCAAGTGAACCCAAGACTAGATTGCTTTTCTTCTTTTCGATCTAGGGTTCTCTTTGTAATTTCCATGCCCATGTTGTAATATTCTGGGGCTATCTGTAAATTTGTACCTGCCGATTAAGTAATGCCAGCTTGCAGGCCCTTCGGGGCCTCTCTTGTTCAAAAAAAAAAAAAAACAAGGAAAAGTACTGGATGGAGTTTTGCTCAGAACCGGTGCCCACAAATGCCCCGAATCCGATGGAATCGACGAGCGATCACCCGGCGACGCCCACGCCCGCGGCGCCATTAACGGCCGTATCCTCGTGCGTGCACGCACGCCCGCAGCGTGGGGGTGGGCGGTGGTCGTGTGAGGGGACGGCTGGCCTCTCGCGGTATGGCACGCGTGGGCGTGGCTGTCTCTTTCGCGCGCACGCCGGCCAGCTGCCCGTCCCGTACGTGGCCGTGAGCGCACGATCGGCGACGTGGCCCAGTCGGCATTGCTTGGTGCAAGGCCGGATCTAGCGGCGAACTGCCGAGGCCGGCCGCCATCCATGGACAGACACAGATCGTCGTGCTCCTACCTATGCATCCATTCAGACCCTTAATTAACACACAGCAAAGCAACTCCACACCATTGTCCTCTCTTTGCTAGGGGATCCACCAAGCAGAGGCACGGAATTCAGTCAGTTGAACTCAAGCCTAGACACACTCTGATGCGAAGATAGGGCATACATAATACAGTTCTAGTACTGTTTATCGTGAATAGGACCAAACCTTTTAGTAATTCTTCCCAAGCAATACAAAAATTAATCGGCAAGCCCATCAATCTCAACATACGATCGAACGAACGAACAAACCAAAGAACGAGAAGGATTTCGGGAGCGGTGACACGGATTCCTCCCCCCACCCGAGCCAGAATATCTACACCTCCTAGCTGCACCAAGCGCACATTAATCATCTCGGACAACCGATCAAAACGACCGACGATCAGGCCAGCGCGGCGAGCCCGCCGCCGCGCATCATCTGGCGGAACTCGTAAAAGTCGACGCGGCCGTCGCCGTCGCGGTCGACCTGGCCGATCATGCGGCGGCACTCCTCGGCGGTGCGCCCCTGCTTCAGCCCCAGCGACGACAACACCGCGCCGAGCTCCTCCACCGTGATGTACCCGTCGCCGTTGGCGTCGAACACCCGGAACGCCTCCCGCATGTCCTCGTCGTCCTCCTCCGCCGCCGCACCCGCCGGAGCCTCGGCGCCGGTCGACGTCGTCGTGATGGCGCGGTACAGCTCCCCGAACTCCTCCACGTCCACGCACCCGTCGCCGTCGGCGTCGATGCGCGCGATCATGGCGGCCAGCTCGTCGCCCGCCACGGCCATGCCCAGCTTGCCCATCGAGTCCGCCAGCTCCTCCCGCGTGATGCGCCCGTCGCCGTTCCGGTCGAACAGCTCGAACACGCGCGCCAGCTCCGCGCGGTCCGCCTGCTTCTGTCCCGACGACGACGACATCTTGCTCGGAGACGCTGAAGGAGGAGGCGACGACGCTGGCGCTGGCGCTGGCGAGGAGGCCGCTTCGGTGGTGGTGGTGGTGGTGGTGGAGGATACGTCGACGCGGCCGCGGACGGGGAGGATGGAGGAGAGGCTGGTGGGGATGTAGGAGAGGAGGCCGGAGGGTGTCATGGAGCTAGTGATTGGCAACGCATTCGACGAGGGTTGGGTGTTGGTGGTGCAAAGCTTTTGCCGCTAGACCATCACCATGGTTCTATTTATAGGAGTACTATTTTTGCATTCTTTCTTGTGAACAGGAGAAATGGTTGTACTTGTATGTCAAAAGAGTTCAGTAGATGGAGAATTGGAGAGGATCATTTTTTTTCCTTTCTACATCTGGATTTGACTTTGGAATAAAGTAGATTCCTATCTTGTACTATATTTTACTCGTTTTTAGATGGATGGTGTGTGTTGTATCCCAAGAAAATCATTGTGCAAATATGGTTTATACTGAACTGTGGGTAGCATGTATATTCATGAAGGCACAAAATTACTAAATTATTCTTTAAGTATTTGATTTAATAAATTATTATCAACGTAGGGATCATGTTTTGCCATGAAAGCATAAATGGCTATTGTATATGCTTGAAAACAGCAGTCATTTTATTCTTCAATATTTGTCGTGTTCTCTCAGACTTGTTGCCACGTTGATATCCATGGAACCAAGCACCCAAAACTAATAATTTGACGAAAACAATGCCTATTTGACCTCAGTTTCCAAAGAAAAATCTGATCAGGGTCTGTCTCGTACTAAAAGACTTGCTGGCACGTACTTGATAATACACTTATACACACGTAAAGAAAAGAAGAGAGAAGCAAGGGGAAACACTGAGACTATCTCCACTCGCCGTCCCCAAAGACCCCCACCCCCAATAGCTCTATGGGCGTGCCGGCCGAAAAGGCGCCCACTCGCATGCCCCATAGGACGATTTCGTCCAGGGCGCAGGGCGGTCCGTTATTTCGTCCGGTGCTAACAGCCCAACCCCACGCGTCAGGGGTGTTGCGGTAGCGCCGGACGAAACGCCGCGCGCACGGACCCGCCGTGTCATTGACACATCAAAACGGCGTCAAATATGCCGTCCTTCTCATTATTTTCTTTCCCCTTCCCGCCAATTCCACAGCCCACCCTTGTCTCCGCTCCGCCTCCCACGCCGCCCTCGTCGCCGCTCTGCCTCCCTCGCCTCCATCGTCGCCCTTGTCACTGCCACCCTCGTCGCCACTCTGCCTCCCTCGCCTCCATCGTCGCCCTTCGCCCGCCTCCCTCGTCGCCATGGGTCCGCCGTGCGTGCCGAAACCACCGAAGGAGAAGGCGTCGCCGAAGGCGAAGGTAAAGGCGCCGACAGGCACCACGCTCGGTGTCAAGCGCTGCAAGAAGCCGCGCGCTCCCCTGCCGAAACCGGACTGGATGTCAGAGGCGGAGTGGCAGCTCGACGTCACCCGACGTCAGTCAAGCACGGCGCAACGCAATGGACGACGCGACAAGACGGCGGTGCAGCAGGCGGCGGCCAACCTTGCGTCCATGTCCGAAGGTTTGGGCTTCCCCGTTCAGAGTGGGACCCTAGAGAGAAGCGCCACCGCAACCGGCAGGTCGAGCAGCTCTTCGCCGAGCAACTCCTCGTACTACCAAGTGTCCGCCGTCGCCACGCCTCAGTCCAGGTTTTTCCCGAGCCCAAGAATCCCCCCCGAGTTCGGCGAGCCTAGCGGCTACGGCATCCACGGCCATGGAGGCTTCGACCCGAACACCATGTTCCCAGGGCGCCGATCTCAATGAATTGTCTGAGGGATCACCGGCCATGCGCAGGAACGCCGCCGGCCCGGTGTGGACTTCCAAGCGTCCAACCGCAACCTGTTCGACAAAACGGCGTCCGGCGTCTTCAACGGCAGCCATGTATGGTCGCTCGCCGCAACATGTTCGATGAAATTTGCATTGCATGATCGGCGTATGGTGTGTGTAGGTGCACGCCGACGCCATGAATGACATGATGAATTGGGATGACCAAGAAGAGGATGAAGGCGAGGATGAAGGAGAAGAGGATGAGGACGGGGACATTGATCCGGCTACTGGCAAGGCTGTGACCGAGGGAGTCATTGATCCGGCCACCGACGAGGTTGAAGGAGACGGCGCCATTGATCTGGCCACCAGCAAGAAGAAGAAGATTGGGACCCGAGGCGCTTGTTGGAAGGGCAAGAAAGATGAATGTTTGGTGGATTCTTGGAAGACCGTGAGCTTGGACCCAATCACCGGTTCCAATCAAACCGGCGAGTCATATTGGAAGAGGATCAAGACCGAATTTGATGTGCGCAAGTCCTCGAAGGAGTATCGCATGGTGGTTATGGAACGCAACCAAAATGCGTTATCACATAGATGGCAAGTTATTCAAAGAGTCGTCAACAAATTTCATGGATGCTTGGAGAATATCCTCGCGAGGCCCGAGAGTGGCAAGTCGGCATCGGATCAAGTAAAGTTTGCTCACTATTGTTCACTTTTGGTCATCGGCTATGTGAATTGATGCACATTGTTTTGCTAGCTTGTCGACGCCCTCGCCTTGTACCGGTAATTGAACAAGGAAACGGATTTCAACTTGGTGCATTGCTTCTGGAAGCTTCAACATTGTGAGAAATGCAGGAAGCATCGCATTACGCTCAACAAGACGGCCCAGGCGACGTTGGTGATGCCAAAACCTTGGAGGGACGGCCCGCGGGTATCAAAAAGGCGAAGGCGGCTCTTTCGGCGGCGGCCAACTCGGCGAGGACGGCGGCATCCATCGAGAAGGTGATCGCCGATGTCTCCAAGAAATCCAATGAGAGGCGTACCGCCAACGATGCAAGGTGGGTGGCATTGATGGACAAGACGGACAAGAAGTTGGAACTCGAGAAGACCAAGGTCGCCTCGAAGAAAAGGAGGGAGGATTTCATGATCCTCACGGCCGACGTCTCCACGATGGACCCACAGCCGCGGGTATCAAAAGGCGAAGGCGGCGTGTGACCTTCTGCGTGCGGTGATCTTCCAAGAAATGGGGCTTCTGCCACCCGCGACCACGGCATCCTCAACACCCATGGCCACGACGACACCCACGGCCACGGCGCCACCCACGGCCGCGAAGAATCCCTCGATGACGAGTTCAACGACGCTACACCTGGCGAGGGCTTCCCCGACGCCACCGCCTGATTGGAATTCACTGCGCCGTGCGTCTCTGTTTTGCGACGGGCCTATATGTGGCCGTCACTTTTAATTTTGTGTCTTCAAGACTTTGAATTTTATGACCAAATTTATCATCTCTATTTAAATCAATGTTTAATTGCAAAACAAATAAAATTTGAAGCGCGCATTTGGAGGCGACGAGTGGGGAGGGGCGTCCCGTAGTCGCCATCTCGTCCGAACGCCCCCCATAGCCCTCGATCCGACGCCAATCCGGACGAGATATGGGGTCGACGAGTGGAGATGCTATGAGAATATGTGGACGAACGAACTACTTTCCCTTTTCTCGTTAATGCACAGGCAGTCTGGCCCATATCATCATATTGTGAGCATCATGTCACGTCTCAACCTCCCAAATAACAGGATATCCTGCCGCCGATAGAGTATCTTTACATTTGGAGGTGTAAGAGACGCGTTTTTAAAGTAGGTGAGAACTGAGAAGCGAGAGCTACCAAGAGAGAGATAATCGACGAAAAAGGTGGCCGGCCATTATCATGTCGCATGCAAACGCGTTTTGGCAGGTAGTTGGTCTGCACACGCTCCTCTTTAAATTCAAGTTATTAAACTGCAGAGAGAGGACGGAGAAGAAAAAGGCAAAGAAAACAATAGGTCAACCGAAACCGCGTGGAGCATCATCGGCAATCGGGGCCACGGCACGGCACCGACGGCCGGCCGTCGGACACGGATCTCTGTCGTACTTCGACCGTCGGCGACGAGCTCACCGTCGGATCGGACATCGACCGCGCTCCGCGAGACAGGTGTGCGTGTGGACGCACGTGGGGCCCATGCGGGCCGCACGTGCGGACAGGCCGATGCTTCTCCATGCACGTATACATGTTGCAGGACATCACTGGATTGCAGCTCACTCATGTGCGGCATGATGGGGCCTGAATTGAATTGAAAAGGGTGGCATTCGACTGGAACTGACCTGTGAGGGTGTGATTGGCGATGCGCGTGCAGGGATTTGGTAGATTAATCCCCCGTGCTAAGAATCTCTTGGACACATTGTGTTAGCTTAATACTACTAATAGTAATAGTAGGAGGAGACTTTGAGAGGGCCGTGATTCCTTCTCGAATGGCGCTCCATGTGAATTTCCAGCGGGCAGGCGAGCAATGCTCATCATCTAGCGCGAATAAAGAAGAGCTATAGAATGGTCCGAGCAGTGACAGATTGGAGAGACGGTAGACTTTATCAAACCAGTGTAGTATTGAGTTTGACAAAGAGCTCAAACGGAGAAGTGACAACCGGCAAAGAGCAACATCACGACACAGCCCCCTCTCATGCTCGGTTGGCACTTTGCCTACTTCGTACAGTAACGAAAACACTGCAAGCTGCTCAGAGTTTGACAAAGAGCTCAAACGGAAGGGAGAAGCTGGCAAAAAAGCAACATCACGATACCGGCCTCTCATGCTCGGCTGGCACTTAGTACAGTAACGAAAACACCGCGAGAGGAAAAATGCAAAGCAAATGATGCTCTGGTGCACATCACAAACTTCGAGAAAACAAGGAGGTCCATGCGTCCTACAACTCTGACAATGATATATAGCAAAACTACACTGACTTGTTTTCTCTCGGCTCATACAGTTGCAAAATTGAGCATTTCCTATGGAGAATTCAGAGAAGAAGAAATGGCATGTACATGATTGTAAATTATCCAAACTATGCACAAGACTGTCCTGTGGAAGAACTTGAAGCAAAAAAAGGGCAAAATTGGGTGAACCAGTTGCACAGCCATTCCACTATCAAGAACATTGTGCAGTCTTTCACCCCCATGATCACAATATGCGGCAGGAACTCTCTACATGTGCCGAATCACAAGCCCACAAATGGCGGCCAAGATTGCATTTACATCAGCTACCCGTCAACTTGCATCGAAGCAACCATGCATAATCTTCTGAATAGGACTACACCAAACCACCGATCATCTTGCTGTCTTAGCTTCATAATCTTCTGAGAAGGGCAACCAAGATTGCTTGCTGCCTGTACTTGCTATAGCAATCATGAATGAATTTGGTGTCCATCGTATGCTTGAAAAGGCAACAATGTTTTCACCTGGAAGTTTACAGACAAGATTATCAATAACCACAATATAACTGAAATTTAATCCCACGGCAGGAAAGACGATACTCAATAAAGGTAATAGTACTAGATAAAAGTCTGACACTGCTACATCCTTTGGCAGAACAAACCTGAAATAAATGTCACTAAGGACCAGCTCCTGATCAGCTCCAGATTGTAGGATTTTGAATTGCAAAGATATTGCATCAGATAGGAACTTCACAACGTCTTCTCTTTTAACATCTTTCTCCCTCTTTGCATCAAGATGTCGAACCTGAATCAAAGATAAAAGCATATAATTCAGTTGACAGCGGGAGGGGTATTGCGAGGATACATAATGCACATATATGTTCATGCATGACTTGCTATAAAAAAGAATTATAGCTTTGTCAAGTGGAGAGAAGACTACACAAGAGGGTGCGAATAGACCCAGGTGAAGAAAATCTGATTTTCAAACTTGACCATCAATATTTTCTATCTTGGTAAAGAATGAACAGTATGTAAACCACTAATTGTTCTACAAATTTTCTGTTAGAGTACGTCATGGGCGTGGGCCCGTTAGTCTTAGGGTTTGCTTAGGGGTCAAGTAAGCCTTGCTTGGGAGTCAAGTAAACCTCTCTATATAAGGAGAGGAGATGTATCAATCTAATCAAGCAAGAATTAAGAAGGAAAACCCTTCCCTCTTGCCCGGCCGTGGGGAAGGTGTTAGAGTACGTCATGGGCGTGGGCCCGTTAGTCTTAGGGTTTGCTTAGGGGTCAAGTAAGCCTTGCTTGGGAGTCAAGTAAACCTCTCTATATAAGGAGAGGAGATGTATCAATCTAATCAAGCAAGAATTAAGAAGGAAAACCCTTCCCTCTTGCCCGGCCGTGGGGAAGGACCCCCGGCCGGCTCCCTCGCGCCCTCGCAGCTCTCTCTCTCTCCCGCTCAAACCCTAGCAACCATAACATCTGGTATCAGATTGCTCAGGCTCGATCATGTTCACCCCATCGCCGCCGCTTCCCGTCGCCCTCACCCCGGAGGAGATCGCCGGAGCAATCCGCGATCTCACCACCGCCGTCCAAGGGATCTGCCTCTTCCTGGCCGGTCCCTACGGACCGCCGCCGGCCGCGCCATCAGTCGCCGCCTACGGGCCGGCGCTGCTGCCGTGGCAGCCGCCGCACCAGGCGGCCTCCGCCGCGATTGCCGGGCCGCGGCAGCCGACGCTGCTGCTGTCGTCGCCGCCGCTCGACGCCAGGCTGCTGCAGCCGCCGCTGTCGCTGTCCATCTCCGGGCCAATTTATACGGCGGCCTGGGCGCCGCCGCACATCCACTCGCCACCGGCGCCATCCCAACAGTACGGCGGGCCCTTCCGCTTCGCGGGTCCTTACGCCGGTCCCGACGGTGCGCCGTGCCACGAGGGGTCCTCCATGGTCACAGCACCGGCGCTGACCCCCGTACAGCCGCCGCCGCCCTCGGCCGCAACCACGGCGCCGGTCATCACGTTCCAGCATGGGATGCCCTACGACGGGACTGTGACGCCTCGTTCCCAGCAGCGCCACCGCCGTCCCAGGGCGATCCCATCCAGCAGATCAAGTTCCCGCCGTCGCCGTCGCCGCTTCCGGCTTGGATCGCTCCCCACCACGTGTCGGCGGTGGTGCGGCTGCAGGCTGCTGCGCGCGGCCTCCTACCACGTCGGCATGTGAGGGAGATGCGTGATTTGCAGCTGCAGCTCCTCCAAGTTGCGCTTCGCGGCGCAACGGACCTCGATCTCGTCCGCTACGTCGGGGATCTTGGGCATGCAATTTCCCCCAAGGGCGGCGGGCATGCTATTTTCCCCGCGGGCAGCGACCTCCAAGTCTGCGACATCGACAGTCAGCCGGCAGGGAGAAGACATGGCGTCACCGACAGGAGCGCACCGCGTGGCGCCACTGCATTCCGCCGCCGGCCGCCGCGAGGGCTCCTTTGGTCCCGATGGTGTCCATGGGATCCAGGGGGCTGCAAACGCAAAAGTTTGGCGCGCGGAGGGTTCTCGCCTTATCGTTCGGAGTCAAAATAAAGAGTCGGAGTCTAATTCGGGTTAGCTTATTTCAGGTCAATACAATAGGCCGAGATGTAAAAGGCTTGTTTTTAGGCGTTAGGTTTGTGTGGAGTTGAGTTGTCGTTAGGTTACAGCTCGAGGACGAGCTGCGTGTCCAGGTGGGGTGTAGTGTTAGAGTACGTCATGGGCGTGGGCCCGTTAGTCTTAGGGTTTGCTTAGGGGTCAAGTAAGCCTTGCTTGGGAGTCAAGTAAACCTCTCTATATAAGGAGAGGAGATGTATCAATCTAATCAAGCAAGAATTAAGAAGGAAAACCCTTCCCTCTTGCCCGGCCGTGGGGAAGGACCCCCGGCCGGCTCCCTCGCGCCCTCGCAGCTCTCTCTCTCTCTCCCGCTCAAACCCTAGCAACCATAACATTTTCAGTACCTACACCAGGCGCACAGGAAATTACAAATAACTATTTAGTTACTGATAAATAATTCTATGATTTATTTATTTATTTCGAGAAAATGCAAAAAAGAAAAAAAAACGTCTCGGGCATTGATAGAAAAAGAGAATTATGTACAAGCCCTAAAAAGCTCTGTGCAAATGCGTCCTCTCCACTTGACAAAGTTATAATTCTTTTTTATAGCAAATCATGCACGGACATATATGTGCACGAACACCAATCTATGGCAAGTATACTTGCAAAATTTGGTGCGAAGTTATGACCATATATATGCATTGTGTAGAAAAAACAGAAATTGGTGCGGCCAGAATACTGAATTGCTATTTAAACTATAAGATTTATTTTCTTTCATCACGCAGACTGCATGTGGTCGTATTCTTGCACAAAATTTCGCAAGGATACTTGGTATAGCATTATATTCATGCATGATTTGCTTCAAAAAAATCGTAACGTTTTGAAGTGAATAAAACACTTTTGAAATATAGGGCGCGAGAATGCACCTGGGTTGAGATTCCGCTAGAATAAAAGGACATCAGAAAAAAATGATGTGACACATTTTATCAGATGGAACCAGCAACTCAATCATTATCCATAAAAAGAACAAATGCAGTGTTACTGAAAAGTTATTGAAGTTATTCTTATAAATTCAAGACACTTGAGAAGTCTTCCTAGCAGAAAAGCACGTTAAGAAACAGGCAGTGCACCTGTAAAACCAGATTTGAGATTCTCTCAATGATTTGTATCCACAATGGAAGCACATGCTCCAAGTGCAAATTAATGCACACCGTTAAGGTTTTTCTGTTACTGCCTACTCTTTTTTTTGTGTGTGAGGAAGATAGGATACCACTTCAACAGTATACAAACACAACAAGGTAACACAGCCTCAACATATTTACCTTCACAAGATCTGTTTGCGAAAGTCCTTCAGTGATAAATACAAGGCATTTGATGTCATGATCATTGGCGTACTCATATTGTTCTTGAAGACTTGGGTCTTCCAGAGGAACAAACTGGGCCTGATAATAGTAAATCAATCAGTACTGTCGGAAAAAGGATCACACTGCCCACTAACCTTGTTGGCAAGACTTCTGCATAACTAACCTTTATTTTAGCTTCCCAAAGTTCTGCAACAAGTTCCATGCGCTCGTTTAGGAGTCCACCGCCGCCCTTTGAACATACAAGTACACTGATGCTATGTTCAATCCTGAAGTCCAAAAAACAAATTTAGTGTGTCCAAAGAAATCCCATGGACCCATTAGAAAGGGGAGTTAAATGCACTATAGAAAGTATATGATGAATTGCGTAACCTTGGCAATCCAACGTCAGATGAAGGATTATTAGGAAGGAATTTCTCAAGTGCAATGCTCACACCAACAGCACCCGGGGGTTTGGTTTTCTGTGAAATTATCATTTGAACACTGAATCAGTTGACAGTCTTTCATTTTGATCATCTGAAAGGCATTCACAAGAATATTCTGGTAACACGTTATATCACTGCCTGGTTCTCCCATTGTAGAAACTCACGCCCATTGATTATCTAAATATGATAATGGGTGTCTGCTCAGTTGTTTTCTAAGAAAGCCAGATCATATTGTTTTCGTGTGGCGTGTGAAGCTCCCTTTCAAAAGGAACAATCTGTTCTACGGGATGGCTATGGTACAAATAACTACAAAGAATTTTCTCGGGCTTCTCCTCATTACACATTTCGCCACTTCTTCCCTATTATTAAGCGTTGCAGGAAAAATGGTGGATCGTGGAAAGAGCACATACACTGCACAAATGCACAATATATATCCTAGTAACTCTTGCTCTAAAGCCAGAAACGATCCATTTCATTACATTTTATTTGAGCACAGGTAAGAAGCCCTACTGCGGATGTACAGTATTATTCCCTTATTAAGTCGGTCAAAATGAACAAAATTATATAGGCCTCTCATGACATTGCTTGTGAAAGGGCTACAAAATAGAGCAGCTGGTGCAGTGGCAACAGGTAAACACTCTTCCGCTAAATTTATCCCTCTGCTTGCAGATCACCCTCTATGGGCACTATGCCATTATGTAATAAACAGGGTTTGAATGAGTTAAGAGGTCCCGTAGTTACCAGGCAAAGATTTCGTGTTATCTATATGTGATTGTTACTGCAAACCCTTTCGTACTTACAAGGTCCCCTCAAGGATACAGTAAGCAACAAGTTATAACTTACATATGTTTTATCCCAAGCTTGTTCCATCAACATATCATATCGTCCTCCAACAGCCATCAACTTTTCATGAGAACTTGTCACAGGATTACCTTCTTTTGAGTAGACCTATGACGATACACGATTAATAGCATGTACCACAGAAATGAGTAATGAGATATATGTTGACTTTCAGTGAAGATACTAAGACATTAACACTAAAGCATGCTTTCCCACATTAACATACCACCTTTTTAAATCATATGACTGAACTTGAGACTGAGAAGAAGAATGCAGGTGCTTACCTTTTGTCACGTCTACCGTATTCTTTATATATTACCAACTAGTAATATAGCATGATAATGATATACAGCCTATACTGAACAAGACGAATAAAATAGATTCTTTCCAAAAAAAAAAAAGGAGGATTGTTCACCAATAATTTAGAATTCCAAACAAGAAAGGGTAGTTAAGGTTTATCACCTGAAAAAACAGATCTGTATAGTAATAGTCTGAAGGAGGCATGAGTACATCAATAGTAATATGTTCTTCAACTGACCATACTCTCAAACACTTAAGGAAAGTGGAAACCTCATCAAGAGCCTTGCACGCAGATTTATCTACAACAAGAAACACACAATGATGACATCTTAGATATTCTTAGATGTAAGTAACTATGGTAAGAGGTGAGAGCCACTACCATCGAACAAGGTCCCTCTTAATCTAGCAAGTACTAGATCTGCAGATCCACAAAACCGTTGATCTGCTTTATGCAGCTTCTCGACAACTTCTTCAGAAAGACGAAGATCCTGGTCCACTCATAAATTAGATAAACCTTGAAAACTATTTGCCACATAATATTTATTTTATGATGATCACATGTGTAACTAAAATTTTCACAAGAAAAGTAGTAGCATGTTGAATTCAACAACATAGTGTACAGAAGATAACTAGTAATACATTTCATGAAGGTGTGTGACGCATAAACATACGCAAGACTTCCTACTTGTGGAGTATACAGCTAGTTGTCAGTGCTGGCCATACCTGTAACAGTTGCCCTCGAATCAAACTCCATTGTGCCTTACGATCTGCCTTATTGGGACAATACTGAACTAGTGTAGAAGATAGAAACTGAACAACAGAAAAGATAAGTATTAGATAAAATGATTCCACAAATTATAGAAACTGCGAAAGCAAAGTATCGTACCTCAGCAACATTCTGTCTTCGTTCCTGAGGAACTCCTGCCCAGGAACAAACTGCTTCAGCGAGTTTGCCGTGATTCAGACGAATAACTATTGCCTTCGAATCGTAAAAACGTCTTAAAAGGTCCAGAGCCACCTATGGTTGCATCCAAGCAATTTTTTATGTCACAACACAAAAGTACATCTTCAATGTTAAAGAACCTTTCATGATAGTTGTGTGTGCCTACTTTGAAATGAATTGTTTGCAAAACGAAGCATAACTAAATAAATACAAGATCTCCGCAAAATTCAATCATGAAACCGATAAGAGAACACCACATGAAAAGATATTACCTTAATCACTTCCGCCTCAGTTATCGGTGAAGAACCTCCAATAATGTCAAAATCACCCTGAAAAGAAGATAGGAACACAACCTTTGGAGACGGATTCTGGAAATGATTTCAAGAGAGAAAAACAATAGACAAAGAAGAATACATACTATAATCCTGTTGGCAGTAAATGACAATTCAATACATTTACCTGAAGAAAGCGATAAGGAGTTGAATGGCCAACTGCTCTTCTATGAACCCATGATACTTCATAGCGTTTACATGATGATATCTGTAAGTGAGTAAGCAGGAGCTATTCATCATCTTACTCATACGCTATTTTAGGTAAATGAAAAGGCGAAGCCATTAATAAAACAAAAGGTTCTCCTATTAAGAAAAATCCTGAAACAGCGGTTCATTGAATGTCCACTTGACTTACACAGGATGCACAACAAGTATGAAAGCATTAGGAGGAACGCAAAGCTCTACTGGGTTGTGTTGTATGGGGTGGTGTCTGCTCTTTCTTGAGCATGTAAATCTCTTATCTATCAATGCACCGAAACGCATAGCTTTTGCGTTTTCGCGAAGTATGAAAGCATTAGGAGGAAACCTAGCAAATGAGACATAGATTCAATTTTACAACACTAAAGTATGGAATTATCATAAAAACCAATATGTTTAAATTGTAAGATTCCATCCTAGGCATGCTTGGTTCACTATTACACTGTGCCTACTGCAGTTGACACCAACTAATACAAATATAAAATGGAGAATCATTCATTAGAAAAAATTTCAATCTAGAAACTATATGTTCTTTAAAGGAATGGTAATGAATAAATTGATCTAAAAGTTGGGAGAAAATTTTATGTAAAAATCAAGGCATACAAATTCCCACAAGTCGAAAAGAGCTATTATATCCATAAAAATAAGAAAATCAGCAAATATATCAACTTGTTACGAACCTGGTTAGCAGCGATGGACATAACAAACGGTGTCCGCTGCTCATAGCAAAGTTCTAGCATCTCACCTCCTTGAGTTAAGATCTTCACTGTCTTTCCACTAGAAGTTTGCAAATGGTAATATAAATTTCAGTACAGAGTATTTGTCATTATCTGTTTCCCTTTTTTGTACATTAAATATTCATCAGCTAAGTGGACTAGAACTCAAACACACCTATTTTCAGTAAATTTCCCATCCAATGAATGCAACGGTGATATTTGGAACCTTTTAGCACAATGTTGCTTAAAAACCTCTTTGCTGACCTCAATGATGGAGTCCAGGAGTTCACTGTTATCATTTTTACAAATGGACTTTTTACTACTTTCATGCTGACATTGCATCTTGGCGACCAGACGATCCTCATTGAATATTGTAGATATAACTCGATCATAAACGTAAGTGTCCTCTGGTGTCTGTATCATTCTAAGTACATCTGCATCAAGTGCACAAAAGCAGTGCGAAAACAAGTCAAACAGATCGAACTGCCATTTACATGTAGGAGTATTCGAATTAAGGTAGTTGCAATAATTCTGTAAATGGAAAAGGCAAAAGCTAATGCAGACTTCGATTGTACAGACTTCAATTTTAACACTTAAAAAAAAGCAGTCATCATAGTGCTAATGCACAGGAGGCAACAGCTTACCATTTAACCACTCGTCTTCCATCCGAGGAGGTAGTTCGTTTTGCAGAAGGTCGACAGCAGATGGACGTTCGGAGGGACTTGGACATAGTAAGTGTCTTAATAGAATTGACTGACTAGGAAATTGAGTTGCCCATGATACTGGAGGATCTCCCTTCAGTTTAAGATCAGTAAGAACAAGATGCCTTTCCATTGCTGTTGAAAACGGATGCCAAAGCTCAAAGAATATAACTCCGGCACTATACATGTCAACCTGAAAATGACAAAAATAAAATCCAAATAAGTTCAGAAACTACTATAGTTGGTATCGAGTTGTTATAATGAGAAAGCAATAACTCAATTTCAACACACATATAATTCTATTTGTCATTTTAGTAAACTAAAGGAATCAGAACTAGATATTCTAACCTTTTCGTTTATCTGTGGCCACTTCTGCTCTACCTCAGGTGCAGTATAAAAATATGTACCAACTTGACCTGTTCCATCCATTGAAACGCCCGTTGCTTCAGTAGGAAGATATAGGTCATGATCCAGCTGCTCCAGCTTTAGAAATTTGGCTGAGAACAATGAAAAAATGTTTTCAGTTCAAATTTTCCTCAATCACCTAGAGTTAAACTTCATACAGAATATGGAACAGAAAATCCCTGTAATTCACGAAGTGTCAAAGCTCAAGAAAGTTGATAAGTGGGTTCATTCGATATTCAATGTCAACATACTGGAGAAGAGGTTGAAATGGTAAACTTGAATGGTCTTTAACACTACGGTAATATGAAATTTCCCAAGCTATCAAAATTCAGCTGTAAAAAAGAGATGATAAAAGTAGGAATACTGCTTGATAGAGAATAACCAGATAACCCACGGCGTCAAAAACTCCCGGAAGAAGTGCAAGATCACCAATAATTACATTTTCTATGAAACCTTAAGAATTGTTGCTTAACTAATACATACAGATGTAAATCAAAATCAACCAACTGCAAAGCAATGCCACTTCTGGATATCATCAGGAAGTGCACCTACCAAGACCAAAATCCCCAATTTTGATATCATTGCGCACATCAAAAAATATGTTGCTAGGTGTCAAGTCCCTGTGTATGATTCCTTGACTATGAACGTGTGCAAGGCCTTCCACAATTTGTCGAAATAGATGCCATGCACGGTCAACATCGAAAGATGAACTATATGTCTCAAAGTCCTGTCGCAGGGTCCTGCAAAGAACACTCAGAAGTCAAAACAAGTTAGATAAAGAGCAACCATCAAACAAAGAAACAGAATTATTACAAATCCAGTCCCAACAATCCGAATTCTCAGACCAAAGATCACTCCCATGACCCAGCTTAGATGTTTATAATTCATCCCTTTATAACCATATCTAATATTTTTATTTATTCTCAAAATATCGACATCTATTAATTCTAAAACGAATATGTCAAATAAAAATACTATGCTAGCAGCTGTCAGGTCAGTAAGAAGCCTTAGCCAGGCTCAACCATGAAAGGCCTACCTGCCTGAGCTCCTAATAACATTCAACCTACGTCTAAGTCTGCTACCACATGGTCTACTCTTTTCACAATCCTATCACATGGTCTATAAGTAGAAAGATACAACATCACTCCTCATATACATGTACTTGTTTTTTAGAAATCACAAATGGCAAGAAAATCAGATATGCTTTCCTCATATACATGTCTGTGAGCTGTAGTGTTTTCATAATGCTCACGTCTGATGTTTCTCCTATTCTTTCAATTGTCGTACACCAAATAGCACCATAATTTCACTATATCAGGTGGGCCAGGTTTAGACACTATGTTCCTATAAATCTTTCCCTGGTGCACAATGTATTAAAACATACCGAGGACAATACTCCATTTGGATGTACAAGTATGTGCATTCCTGATTATTTCCAGCACCGGCATCTGATAAGCTTATATCATCGAAGCTATACAAAGAGCTCTCAGCAGTGCGTGACGCCCCAGTATTCAGAACATGATGATGACCATATTCAGTTTCAACCCATGCCTGACATGTCAAAGATGCAGGTGAGATAGAAGAGATAGAACTGTGTGATCTCATAAACTTGAACATTATAGCTTCCGAGGAAAAAAAACATATGTGCATAAATATCCACCTGGTAGTAGCGAACAACATGCTGATGTTGCAGTCGTGAAAGTGTTGCAACCTCTCTGAGCACCTCGCCCAAATATTAATTACATAACAAGGAAAGATATCAGGAATGCTGGAGGAAACCGTAAATACAAACACCAAAAAGAAGAATTTCTTGAAATATTACAAGTATACAGATTACTACTCCTGATTCCAAACATAAATCATTGCAGAATTGTGTCAAAATTTACCAGCAATACGAAGATGAAATTGACATTGCTAGATTCATCATCAAATATATTTTCATAAAATACAGTCATTTATTGGGTGAAGTAACCTATTTCACATAATTCACAAAAAAAATCACATAAATTGATGGCCAAAATGTCATCTTGGAGCCGTGTCAATGTCCAAAATGACTTTCATTTGGATCGGAGGGAGGTATGAATGAATTAGGGTACTTAAACATTGAGAGTTATACCAGCTCATAGACTATAATTTGTGAAGGATAATGCCGGAATTGTCTTGAAATAAAAGATACTCCCTCCGTTCACTAATATAAGACATTTTAGCCTTTTCTCAATTCGTATGTATCTAGACGCATTTTAGTACGTATGTTCACTCATTTTAGTATGTATGTAGTCAATATTGAAATAGCTAAAAGGTCTTACATTACTGAACGGAGGGAGTAACCGTTACTCTGTTACTGACCAATTATCAACGTCACAGAAGCGACATGAATTTACGTAACATTACTACGTCTAAAGCTACATGAACATACAGTGTATATTACAGAAAATACACTACTGAAACTCTGGGAGCTATATAGAACGTGTTTAGTTCAGGAAAACTAATGTAAAAGCAGACATAATAAATCCAAACTTCAGAAATAATAATCTGTTTTTTAATCCGTTTGTGAGAGAGCGTGAAAAGAGCCAAGAGACTTGAATTTTGTCGACTCAAAGGATAGTATGCAACCAAAAGAAAACTGAACACACAATATGAAATTATGTGGACAACCAACTGATTTTCAGAACAAGTTCATAATCTGAACAATTCAGATCTGGCTGATTTTGCAAACCACCCAAATATGGGGAAGAGCTCAAACAAGAATACATGAGGAACAAAAAACAGATTTGTAAAAATCCGCAATAGAAAGTGTCAGATCTTGACGAGATTAGATGCGCCAAAACCGAAGAGATGCTTGGATTCGCATCGATCTGAGACTCAGCAGGGGATCTCGGCCACCGCCATGGCCATCTCCGCCTGGCTGAACTAGCAAAGCTGAGAAACAGAAGAGATGGCGGTGAGTGGGTCAATCTCTGTCAGACCACACCTGGGAGGAAGGAGTGGAACAGGGGTTTGCGGCGGCGGTGGCAATTTAACGAGAGAGGAGACGAGGTGGGGGAAGAAGACACAAACAGGCTGTATCGTGTGTATAGTTTTCTAATAACACTCAGTCGGCTGCGGAATCAGATTTGTATAGTGCTGTAATTTGATAACATGTAATTGCTTAACGGAGGAAGGGAACCAAACATATTTTAACGGTACCTGCTACCAGCATAATCAGTTTATGCTACAAAGTCATGAATCAAACACGACGATGTATAATATTGTTAAACAAGTTTTAGAACATGTTAGTACTCAGTGTGTCATCTCAACAGTTTATGTCAAGCCAACAGTGAAACTGCAGATTCATTTTTGCTCAAGTCAACATCATAGAGTTAGAGACATAGACAACAAGCAATCCCTATTGGGCAAGCAAAAAAAGGGTTTTCGAAATAATCCACTAAAAATGACATATGTGCATGTGACAATACTATGTGACTTGCATTTGTTTTGCAGAAAAAAGGGATGTTTGCTCCCAGGACAAAATAAGTCAAATTTGGTACACACATACTCCCTCCGTTCCACAATATAAGATGTTTTAGGTGTTTCACATGTTGTCTAGATTCGGACTAAAAGGATGGAAAGAGAGTGAACATATACACTAAAACATGTCTAGATACATGTGGTCCAAATGTGAATGTGGGAAAAGCCTAAAACATCTTATATTGTGGAACGGAGGGAGTAGTTGCTAGATTATCCGTCCATCCCATGTCTTCTTTGTGCAACACAAATCAACATTTTTTAACAAAATAAATAAATACGATTTTCATTTTGAAGTTTGCAAATATTCCTTTCTTTTTCCAAGGGAGCAGGTAAGCTCAGGTGCAATAATGATGCGCCAAGTAGCAAAGTTATGATTTGTGCCTACACCATAAAGAAAAAATCCAAATATGTACATGAAAAGGATAGAACGACAGCATGATGCGAAAGCACATTTCAACTAAAAGAGTAAGATTGGAGATATAAAAACCTTAGAATCTTTTCATTCACTTGAGGACTTTTATCCTTGAGACGTATTTTTTTTACAGCATACTGGCGCCCATCGAGCTTGTTTTTGCACAACGCAACACGACCAAAGCCTCCCTGACCTGTCACACGTGATGTCTCAGAAGTTATGTTAATCTATAAGAATACATTAAAAAAGTTACAACACATCACCATAAATTCAACACTAAGGTGCAGACTTTTAACAACTAAACTACTCCAAAATGAGCAACATTTGAAGAAATATGATGGCATAAACACATAACTTGTACAATTATCGATTTTATAATCTAACAATTTTACTTGCCATGTCAAATAGAAATCAAATTGTCTTAACATAACAATTTTATTTACCGTATCAAATGAAAATTAACTGAACATAAAGTTTTTACTCACCATATCGAAAGAGAAATTAAGTACAAAACAAGCCAGCGGCACTGTGTTTGTCACTTACTGTTAGTACATGGAGCTAAGACCTACTGCCGGAGGGCCTATAATTACCCAGGTCAGTTAGCGTTAGAAATTTTCATGAATTCCATTACTTTTGACTTTTCAAAATGTATCATGTACTAGAACTTTATTACATAACATAGAAGGCACTAACGAACAAATTCCAACATCAAATTCTTCAGAGACAATAACTGATAGGTCCATCCTGAGAAAGTAATAAACAAAACAACCTCAAGTTAGACACTCACCAAGTGAACGGAGCTCTTCAAAATCATTCAAATAACGGGAATTTGGCCTGGATGATGAGCTGTCAGCCCTCCAAAATACAGAACACTCTGAAGAGATCTATTTCATGGTATCAGAGAGACAACTAATAATTAGAGATGATCAACACTACATCTGTATTGGTAGAGGTAAATCACGAGTGAGCAGAATATTATCAGGTGTGCGTACCATTTGTTGCCCAAAAGCATGATCAAAAGTTTCCCCAAAAACATCAGGAGATTCAGAAATTAATTCCTTAGCCCATTCAGAAAGAACCTGGTTAACAAAAACATATGTAGATCATTCAATTGGGAACAGTGATAAAGAAAAATCCAGTAGGAAACATAATAACAATACTAGATGTACACACCCCTATGTTGCATAACTCAGATGATATTTCTGGTAAAGCAGCTGAAAGAGAATCTTTTGATGCACAGGCTAGCCGAAGCAAGTGTACCTAATGAAGATACCAAATATGATCACTAGTTAAGGATAAACCCTCGCTTAAACATAACAGAGGAAAAATCTCATTTGAACAAACATGGATGAAAAAAGATACCAGAATTAAATCCCTTTTCTTATTTCGTGAAGCATCATCGAGCACGTCTGAAGCATAAGATAGTGCATTTGAAGAGCCAGAGTCTGAAGCATAATATTCACCATTCCAAGCTTCATCTGCGAGGTCAGAGCCCTACAAGGATTGAAACATATGTGGTCAGATTAAGCATTCTGGAAGAGTCACTTAATAAAAGCAGTGTAGAAGTGACTGTTCAAAAGCAAGCGGGAACATAGAATATGCAGTAAAGGGGAGCAGAAGTTTCAGTTACATGGTGTAGTCTACAGGGACAAATAGGTCAGAGTGCGATTAACAAGGCAGTATGCCAAGTCACCAGCATGACAAGAATATAAATATATAATACATCTGGTACAATCCCAGATTTACCAAAACACATAATGATATACTTCTAGCAAACCATTAAATTTCACAAAAGGGAAAGCAAACCATCAAACAAACATGTATCTTTTTTTTGTAACAAAAGATGACACCTGATCGACAATGTATGGCCAATTGGCCATGCAACCTATCGACCAAATAGGAAAGTGTCTAAATATTGAAACAAGGACATAGATGGAAAGCAACACATAAAATATTTGCCAAAAAACATTAGAACTAAGCATCATAACAATACCTAAAAGAACATTGTAATAAAGAATCCAAATCATTAAAAAAGTAGGATGTCAAACAACACTGGAAAGTTCGTGTAGAATTCTGATCATAAACAGTTCCTTTAAAATCTTGTCCTCGAAAAAGACTGTCCTTTAAGTAACCTGTAACCTTAGGTTATCTCATTTTCGTAGTAAATATGGAAATGACAAGTAATCATGTATTCAAGAGAAATCGTGAAGCACTGAAAACCTATAGTAGTGCTGTTTTATTACCTCAGGTTCATGTACGCTGCTGGAACTCCTCTCTGGAGTATCTGACATACCTCCTCCATTGCTTGTAGTCAAAGTTTTGCTGTCATTATCAGTCTCCTCTGCAACAACATGTAAATTTGGACCTGACTCCCGTATAATACCATGCTTTATGACAGGTTGTTCAGCATTATCTCGAGATGAACTTTTTGCAGCATTCATCTTATCAGCTGAAAAACGGGATTTCTCGTCGACCGTTTTCCTCTTGCTTCTGACATTTGATTGGACTTGAGATCCAACAGTTTTCCTGGCACTATCAGTTGTCGTATCGAAACCTTGCCTTTGCCAACTATTATCATCATATAATTGACTAAACAGATCGAACGAGTTATAAATGTAAGAGATTCCAGGGTAAGGACCACTGTCAAGGCTAACATTAGCATCTGCATCAGTTGTTTGATGTATTGCGTTTGAACCCAGATGAGGAGCCTGCACCATGGGATAATAAGCCCCTCAGATATGTTCTTTATGCTAAAGCTCGAGAACAAAACAATAAACATTATCCACCGATGACAGAGAAAAACAAGTAATCTCATGCATACATCAAATTCTGAGACCAGTTACTCCAAGTTGCAATGCGTTGCAGAACTGAAGTACCTTAGTAGAGCTAGGCTATTGCATGTGTGAAACAAACTATTACAACAATAGTGACCAGTTCATGATATACTCATCAACATGGTGTGCCAACTACCAAGAAACATCTGAGGTAACTATGACGAAATTAGCTGAGAAAATGAATCAAAAGTAGAAGTGCAACAATACAAGAATGTGTAGTATATTAATCTGTGAAGTTGCCATATAGCTTATAATCCCAAGTTAAAAGCAAGTATAGCAAACCAGGCGGAAATCTATACTATAATATTGGAGTTGGTGGTTGGTTCGGACGTCCCTCCATCGTCCGCCGATCGCTTCGTCCGCTCGCTCGCTCGGACACTCCCGCGTGCAGCCCATCTCCCTTTGATGCTTGGCCCAGCCCAACGAATACAACGCACCTTTCCTTTTGATTGTTAGGGCAAGCCGCCGCCACCATCTCCACGACCGTCTGGCGATCTCCCCTCCGCCCTGACCCCACGAGCCACTTCCACTCCGATCCCTTGCTCGATTCCCGTCCTCCGCTTTTGCCCTGATCACCTCGGCCTCCTCCCTTACGAACCCTACCTTGATTGCCATCCTTGCATTGACCGGCCTCCGGAACCACATCCGCCGCCGGACGAGCCATCGCATCAGCCCCACTTCGACCAGGACCGGCGCACGTCCGCCGCTCCACGGTGTCGCCCCCACCATCCCGAGATCGATGGGAGAGCCTAACGCTGGTGCGCCACCGCTGCGTCCTATCTACCACAACCGCATCCATCCATCCCGGCGTCGATGCGCGGGAAACAACCAGCGGTAGCTCCAGGATGGATACCATCGAGCAACTCATCCACGGCGTCCTCATTCCGAGCGGGGATGGCGGCTTGAGAAACTTCAGCTCGCCGTGGCAGTCATAATGATTCCACCTCGATCTGCTTCTTCTCGATCTACATCCGCGGTTGTGCGCGGGGTCCTCTCGTCTTTTCCTTCTTGGACGAAGCTTCAGGTATAAAAATCCCCAAATATGAGTTGGAAGTCCTCAAATTTTCTTGGATTTAATCAATCTCGATGCGATGTTCTTGATCCACTGCAATATTTTGAGCTTAATTATTTCCAATTCTTATACGATGTTTCTTTGATCCATCCGTTGGAGCAGTTGTGCTACGAGCCCAGTGCGGTTGCATGATCCCTTCCAACCCGAGCGTCGGCAACGCTCGCCGCAAGGTCCTTGTACACGCCTACTACTCCACCCAGTCCCGCCGGTAATAGCGTTGTAGCATTCGAGGAGGCACCGGGGTCATACCGCGAGTCACAAGTCCCGCTTCAGCTAGCAGTTCTGTTTTGGCTACCTCAACTGTGGCCTGCCGTGTAAGGTAATTCCGTTCATACCATAATTTCATGTTCTACAGTTTAAGCTTCAACTAATGTTCACTTGTGCAATATATCTTTTTGAATAGCTTTGTATTCTTTATATTTTGACATTTGGTAACGTCAAGTTGTTTGACACTCGTTCTAATTAATTTATCTCAGGATTGATTGGTAGCTGCTAGATTTAAGTTAGCATATACTGCATATTAATCTCAGCAATGCAATTTTAGTTGTGTACAATGAGCAGTTCTGCAGAACCTTGCCCCTAGGTGATATATTTAATTTTGATCATTCAAAATCCCGTTCAAGTGAATGTGAGACTTGGCTTTTAGGTGGACATCTGCATCATGATGGAAGAAGTAGTTTACTACGTCAAGTTCCTGCAGCTCTAGATCAAGGTTGGTTCTGGCAAAATTCCAACCATATGTTACATTTTTTTCATGATTGCAGACATTTTTTTCACAAGACTATGCAATTTGCATGTACATTACAGTTGTTCATGTCAATCGCCTACAATGGGTCCAACATCAGCCTCGACCTCAAGCAATACTCGTGCTCCTCTACGCCACACTGACATGCTGGACACATACTCCCTGCCCCTGGCGGTGCAGGATCCGGTCGCCCCAGTCCGCGATGCCACCAGATTCAGTTGTATCACATGTGTGCCACCTCCGAACAAGTGACACTGGGAGGAGCTGAATTCACCACAGCTGTCGACAAGATCAAGGCCAACACCCCGCAGCCAACGGATCTTAGCTCTACCTCACACAGTCAGGTTTGTGCTATATTGTTCGTCAAACCATGTGGTGAGTTTTACAATTATGCGAGGATATATTGTGCCACATTGCTATTTGCTGTTGTGGAATGCATGATGTATGTCATCTTCCTGTTGGCTGTACAAAACCAAGATTTATTTAGGATTAAATATCATTGGAAGTATATCTTCTATCTGCTGGCCTGAAAGTTCTCTCGTTTCATTGTTGATAGGATTTCAGTTGTTTTCAATCCAGTAAGTCGAGAGCTTATTATGTTGTGCTCAACTGCTTTCTAATTCTTTTATGTTCTATTACCTTCGTTGCAGTAAGCCAAAGTGGAGGTTGTGAACCAAACTGCGGAAATGTACAGAGCTAAACATTGTATGTTTTATCTAGAACTTCCCTTTATTATCCTATTTGATGGATTTCTAATAGATGTGATGCATAAGAAGTCAGTTTTAGGTTCTTTTCATATTTATATCTAATTTTACATCTATACGCTAGGAAGTATCATAAAACTAATGAGCGGAATGCTGTGACTGATCCTGACCGAGTCTACTTGAAGAATATTGGAAGCCACTTGCAGAAGGTGTAAGCAATTCAGTGCTTTGACTGATTCTAATATTCTTTTGGACGCGGATGCCCAATCTTACAGTCTATTATCTTTTTACAGCTCCTGTTTTCTCACCACTAAGCTATGGTATAACTGTTGCGTATCTCCTACTTGTCTTTCAACACCGATCATACCATCTTGCAAGGTGGTTGATTAAGGAGAGAGAACGAATTTTTTTCGAAATGGGGATCGTGGAGAGGCAATGAATGCCAAGAAGCAGCTGAGAGGTTTGGTATTTGTCACTGTATGGATGGAAAATTTGTCATGTCGAATGACCATTGCTCTATCTGATTTTATTGTTCTCTCAATGTGACTACACTTTCTATATAAAATAACGCTCTATTCAGAAATCCTTCAACACTTGAGTGTTGTTTCCTATGGTGCGTCACCTAATATTGTAAATATCTCCCTTGGTTGCCGGCCAGTTACCAATTTTCAAGTCCCTATCTTCTCCATATCCTATCATATTTGTGTGTTTGCTAATGCATCCACACAAAGCAACATCGACAGCAAGGTGACACATATCTGAATGGATGAGGAAAATTCAGAGAAGCATAACCTTACATGTGAACAATGAATTAAGTAGAATATAATTTGATTTTGTACTTCTAGGAATATACTGCTAAGTGTGATGCATTTATCATTCTGTTACTCTGAAATTATTGCATGTTAAAAAGATACGTCCAAACAAAACCTGATCATCTCTTGCAAGGCATTTATTGTTTACAACCGTTATTGTTGTGTGCAGTGAATGGTTTATAGTGATATTTTCTAGAAATATTCCACGCATCATATTTTTTAAGGCGGAGCGAACCAAACATGGAATGATCCAAAGGTGATAACTGATAAGCCGCGTTGTTTGACATGGATTTGAAGGTGAAATTGATGGGATGAGGAATAAAAAAACGATGTTAGTTTATGGATGGTGTTACTGTTGGAATGTTTATTAAAAAAGTGTATTAATTCACGTTTTATCTACACACATGCGTTCATAAATAAAAATTAAAAAACCGTAGCAACGCACGGGCATTCAACTAGTAAACAAGAAAAGGCAGCTGGTCCACATTATCAACATCAATGAGCAATAGGAGAAAGAGAGGATGTCCAAAGAACCTTAGGCCAATGAAAAATAGCCAGCTCAAACGATGAATCTTGATTGTTAATTTATTGAACCAAAATAAGTTTATGAACAAGGAATTTATAGTTTGACTATGCATATACAACTGAAAAGGGCCACAAGTCCCATGTTATGTATTTCTATTGCTTGTCATGAGTAGATTTGACTTACAGTGCTCGTTGCATCATTAGCTGGAGCAATTTCTGACAGGAATTCTTGGGCAGCCTCTACCAAATCAAAAATCATAACACGCCCTTCTCGGGAATAAATGTTTGCCTAATAACAAAAACAACATATGAGTCAAAGGTGACTAGTCCACAAACACATAAGCGTACCAAGGAAGCCAATTATCACATTGCACATTGTTGGCACAAAAGTTAAACTTAAATTTAATAAGATGCTACTGAAACATAAACTTTGTCTTGGCAATCTTTACAATCAAAATTCGAACAAAATACTTTATATTCATTTTCTTGACTGGAATACAAACTGAAAAGTACTCAGCTTGGATGCTGCTCTAGATACTTGCCAAGAAAGGCACAAAACCTGCTTTACTATTTGAATGCAAATAACTCACAAACGAATGCACATGCAGAGCCTGCACTGGTCTTATAGTTTTGCAGCATAACAGTACCAAGACTAATAACGGTCCAATCAAAACTACATTCACAGGCAAACCATATAGCAATATGACCTGAAGTCCACAAGGCACAAACTTGACTGATTTCTTATGTTTACTGTGAAGGGTCATATTGCTATTATAATCTCTTGTTTTTACAATTAAGTGTCATAGTGTTAGTATGGGTGTTGTGTCCCTTGCCCTCCATATTTGATCCCGGCACTTGCTGCCTAATTTCTGTAGCTATTTGCCTCTCCTCTTAATGAAAAGATGTGCACGCGCTTTTCTGCACGTTCTCTACAAAATATATTGAATGAGTGGTATGTTCGTCCACCTTCACCTAAGAAACTACACAAAAAAAAGAGAAAACCAGCTAGATCAATCCCCTAAATAATCCTAAGCAAAACTGAGAAGAGACCTTATCTCCATCTAACTTACATTAAAACCAGATCTTATATCCCTTGAACTCCTCCTTCTCACCATAAAACTAATTCCAACCATTTCATCGGCCATAGAATCTTTTTAATCCATTGCAAGTTGCAAATCATGGGGAGTCAACTACCCTCTTTGAAAAGGATTCAACAAATAGTAGTAGGTAACAAAGTCATATGAGATCAAATATACCTGATCGACAAGAAGGGAAAGTAGACGATCAGCGTCTTCCTTAGACAAGTTTTTCTCAGGTATGATCCGCAACTTTGGGCACTTGTGGGGGTAACCAGCAAAGCAACTATATTATAATCAAAAGATGGATGTCATCTAGTGCAAACGGACAACACATCTGCTTAAACAAGAAGGCTTACATTACGTCCAGAATAGCCGAAACATTTAAATCTCCAAAACCCATGCCTTCAGAGTAAGGCCTATTTATGTTGTCCATTGGTACCAAAACTTTAGTTAGTAAATGTATAGTGATACCATTATAAGTATGTTTCTCACGCAAGAAAATACCTGATACATATGCTAAATCGGGTGTCAGGGGATTCTGATGTTACTTTGAAGTCCTCCAGGAAAATTGCAGCCCTAATCGATGTATCAGAAGGTACAATTAAGATCACATGACGAAGGCAAGGCAAAAACAGGGAGAAACTAGTGAGACTCTTGGGTGCTTTCTTTGACATTTTGCAGAGTAAGTCGGTTAAGATTTGTTATTATAGTCCGGCCTGGAATTCAAAATAGACCCATGCTGGTTTACTTTGATCAATAATCATGCATCAAGCTGACACATTTGGATAATACTCCACACTGCATAATTCAAATTAAGCAACGGAAGAACAATAAGACTAGGCACAAGTATCACAAGTAAGCAAGAATTAACAGAGCTGGCAGTTGACAAAATGTTGGTCACCTACAGACTTAGCACCATCCACCATGGGCTCTTCAGAAACGGAGCAATAAAAGTATATAAACCACAATTACAGTCTACTTGACACCTAACATATACAGTGAACAAAATAACATGAACGAACCTCTGTAATCACCAGAACGGATGGTTCTAACACTGACATATAAGACAATGTAAGGTCATCTGAGAGACTGAGTGACCAATCTATGACTGTCAGTACGGAATCAGACTCCACAAAACAAAAGGTGATGAACTAATACAGATTCAGAATCTTATAGCGGCACTGGTCGCGGATACTGCGCAGATTAAATCGATGCGCGCACCACATACCACCAAACCACTCAAGCAGCTGACAGCCGAACAACATCCGATTTGCGGGAATTTGAAAAGCGGAGCAGCGGCGCAACTCGAAATCCGCCAAGCAAGGATATGTATATATGTAACCGCTACAATGGGCCTTACAGCGCGGTGAGCTCGTCGTTGAGCGCAGTCTGGTCGCCCTCGAGCTGCGCGGCGTGGTCCTTGCCCGCCTTGCGGCCAGCGCCGCCCCGCTTCTTCTTCTTCTTCCTCGCGCTGTGCCCCATCGGAGCGGAGCGGAGCGGAGCGAGAGCG
>QRDG01000078.1:250809-360992 GCA_012064385.1 Puccinellia tenuiflora | reverse complement strand
TCAGATGCAAGATTAATCGAATGGTGGCCGACGAGTGTCTTCGTCATAATGTGGTCCATCTGGAAGGAGAGGAACGCCTGGGTCTTCCAACGAGTCGAGGAGACAACTACTTCTGTCTACCATAAGATCACCAAGGAGATTGAGCTATGGAAGATCTCAGGTGATGTAGGGTTGGGCATCCTCTGGAGATAAGTCTGTAGTTGGTGTTTGGGCGCTGTCACTAGTTGCCGTGGGCATGCCCTCTCTTTCGCGGCTATGTAACTCCATCTATGATGCCAGATTCATTGTAAATCTTTTTTTTCTATCTAATGCAATCGAGACGCAAGCCGTTTGCATGTTCGCCCAAAAAAAAAATAGCGGCTCCGGTAGAAAAATCGCGTTGGCCTGGTGCATATGACTAAGGGCCACTTCTTTTGGGCTTAACCTTATGAAGAAGATGGTTTATAGGTTTCGATGGCGAGAAATTGTGATGGATAGAGGCTCATAAAAAACCGCACCTCCGAATTAATTGGAATTATTTGTTGTGTTGTGTTGTTTATCGTATGTAATACCCCTAATGTTGATATATGACCTAGATAAATAAAAATTCCATACGTATGACAGTTTAGTAGCACAAAATGAATTAAAAATAAATAATAAAAAATATCAAGAGTCTGATCATAATAAATAAAACATGGTGTCGATGTATAATTTAGTACATACCAAAAATAACATAAATGTCTTGGTGGTTACAATTAAAATAAAGGAACTTCTCAATCTATACCAAACTTTTTGCAATGGCCATATGTATTGCGTTCATAGAGCCACCATTATCATTACGGATTTGCTAGTTCTAAGTCGCCTGAGAACTCATTAATTCTCAGTCACCTTAGTCGCCGTTGGATCTGTGTGATAAGATTTGTGCAGTTTGACTTTTTTATTTAACGAGCATGTTGTTCCGATGCGGATTCTTCATGCAGCTGCTACCGTTGCCGAGCGGATGTGGGCCTGGGCTGCTGTTGCCGTGCGGGTGTAGTTGACTATTTTCTTGTGCTGGCGTGGGCTTTTGTGCTGTTGTCATGTGGAGGCGGTCTGGATTTGTTTTGGTCGTTGCTCTTTGTGTCTCAGGTGCGTAGCTTAAGTTGTACTATTTGTTTTTCTTTTTTTCGCCATAGTGTTCTTAGTTTCAGGTCTATATTCAATACAAGTGGAACCCAACACTAATTGTTAAAAAAAAAGGTGGAACCCAACACTAGACAAGTCCCTATAAACACACGAGATGCTGCCAAGTTTTAAACATGATATTATTTGGTGGTAGTTAAAGCGTTGTATTTGTCCTAACCTAGTGAGAAATATACCCGATACACCGATACTTGAGTTAGAGATTGGTCGACTCTGTGAGTGTGGGGGAGTTGCAAATGGGTTGTAACTGGCGTTTTATAGTTGCAAGTGTATTGCAACTGAGTTTTTATTTTCAATTGTAAGTGGATTTCAACTGAGTTTTTTTCTAATTACAGGTGGGTTGTAACTGAGAATTTTCAGTTACATGTGGTTCGCAATTAAGAATTTTTTTCCGGTTGTAACTGCTATTTTTTAGTTCCAAGTGGGTTGCAATAGAGATTTTCAGTTGTAAGTGCGTTGCAACAGAGATTTTCCGGTTTGCAAGTAGGTTGCAACTGATATTTTTTTCATTCGTAAGTGGTTTCCAATTGAGATTTTCTGGTTGCAACTGGGTCGATACTGAGTTTTTTTTCGAAAACACAAAAAAAAAATCAGTTGCAAGTTGGTTGCAACTGAGTATATTTGCAGTTGCAAGTGGGTTGCAACTGAGATTTTTTTTAGTTGCAAATGGGTTGCAATAGAGATTTTCAGTTGAAGTGAGTTGCAACAGAGATTTTCCGGTTGCAAATGGGTTGCAACTGATATTTTCTTCATTTTGTAAGTGGTTTCCAATTGAGATTTTCTGGTTGCAACTGGGTCAATACCGAGGTTTTTTTTTTCGAAAACACCAAAAAAATTTACAGTTGCAAGTTGGTTGCAACTGAGTACATTTGCAGTTGCAAGTGGGTTGCAACTGAGATTTTTCTGTTACAAGTGGGTTGCAACTGAGATATTTTTCATTTGCAAGTGGTTTCCATTTTAAATTTTCCGATTGCAAGTGGTTCGCTACCGAGATTTTTTTTCCAGTTGTAAGTTGGTTGCAACTAAATATCTTGTTAGTTGCAAGTGGGTTGCAACTTAGATTTTCCAGTTCCAAGTGAGTTGCAACTAAGTGTTTTCAGTTACAAGTGGATCGCAGCTGAAGGAAAAAAGTTTTCGAGCATTAAATTTGTGTCGTGATTCATGATGACCTGGGAGTTGTAAATAAATTGGAATTGAAATTTAATGACATCATTAAATAGTTTCTGATTGCTTTGCATCTTTTTATTTATTGATTGTAGAATGTGCATACTTTGTTTTACTAGCCGACCTATCCAATTCTCTTTTTTTTATTGGAATTCGTTGCTATTACAAAGAGAAAACCACCGTGAAAATAAAAGGCAAAGAAAAATGGTACTCTACGTTTTTTTAGCACAAAATGGTACTCTAGGTGCAGCTACCGCTAGTTTATGTTGTTGTAGGCCAATTCAAGACAGAACAGATCAAACGGGCCATGTGCAGCCCAGTTGGACCCAACAAAAACAGCAAGCACAGATTTGCACGGGAGAATCACGCGAAAAAACGATTTACGTATATGCCTACCCTGGGTCGACTGAGAATTAGTGAATTCTCAGTCGCCTGAGCACCAGACACGCCCTTATCATTATGAGTGAAACTGCATCCACCGCTATACGAAGCGCCGTCCTCATGGATATATGCACCGAACAGTGCTACGCGCCCGACAGTTTCATGTAAGACGTCTGTCCGACGGACTGCTGCGTCCGTTGCTTTGCATCAGCCCATCAACAGTCAGATTGTTGTGTCGTACAAAATTCGGACGGAAAACGTCGGACGCAAAGCAAATTCGATATGCACCTCGCTCAACCCTCTTGAAATGCTCAACATATAGCTTACTATTAATCTATTATGAGTGAACTTATGCAAACACATGCATGCACTAATGGTTTTCTCTTTACTCGGAGGCTCATAATGTTGTACAGCTAGCAAGTAGAATGCACCACTTCATCTTCACAACGCCAATACGGGACATGGTAGCTATGAGCAAATAAGAACCAAGCTATAATATGTATGAGCAAATAATTTATGTACATACTGCATATACAAATGGATTACCGTGAGGTAGAGAACCTAGGGTGAGCACCAGTCCATACACTTGACACGGGCACCGCTGTGTACTGATACGACATCTACTTTACGAGCTCATCAACCTCTTGACACTGCCACCGTTGTGTACTAGGATAACGTCAGTGAGGTGTATTTGTCAGCTAACCCCGTCATATTCTCTGACAATAGCAATAGCTTTATCGACCTCTATTCGGGATTTTTTGACATTTCAAAAAAAAATCTTTTGACAATAGCATATGCTCTCAGCTCTCATGTGATAAAGTAAATTTCACAACTAATTCGTACTTGGTCGACAAGTACTCTGAGTGTTGGATGTAACTACCTCGAGATGAAATATGAGTGAATGTTTGACCACTTTAGCTTTTTTTATTTACTTTTTTGGATTTGCTAATTTTCAGCTGACGGAGAATTAGCTAAATCTTTTTTTTTGAAATTTAAACACCATATATTAGGTCAGCAAGCCGCCTCATTAAAAACCTTCCAGCCCCCTTAGGTACCCTGGAAGGAAAAGAGTGCGTCTGGAACTTGCCGCCTTTCAATCAGATAATAGTTACATCGTCCAGGAGGGGTTGGAGGAGGAAGCTAGGGGGTTCATCGACCCAATTACAAGAAACTTGAGAAGTAAAACAATCCCTAGCTATTTCATGAGCTACTTTATTAAGATCCCTCCCACAGTGCAGAAAATCAACCCTCCCAATCTCTCCTACTTGAGAAATAATATCCGCGTAGATAGCAGTGGCTTCATTCCAGATGCGGTCAACCCCTGAACACAGTTGAATAACTTCAAGAGAGTCAGATTCCGCCTCAATATTGCTGAAACCATGATTTTTAACAAAGAGCAGCCCATGGAGCATAGCCAACGCCTCCGCCATAGAAGCAGAAGCTATATGAGGGAAATAAGTAGATGAGGCCGCCACAAAATCACCCCGGCTATTACGTAACACAGCTCCCGATGCTCCACAATTATTCTCAACTGAAAACGCTGCGTCAACATTCAGTTTCAACGAGCCAGAACATGGTTTGTGCCACGATTTTTTCAGACCAATATTTGGCATTTTTGCTTTCGCTGCATTGGCAACAATAGCTCTAATGGAATTGGCACACACATGTACTGGAGGGACCTGCTCATCGTGTGTCCTTTGTCGTCTCATCCACCATATATACCAAGCTGCCGTTGAGACTGTCTCCTTGATTCTAATAGATTCAAAGCCAGGGACAATAGAAGCCGGATAGTTAAGGATAGCTTCCAACACCTGGGGTCCCGAACGATCATTTGTCATAACTCCTTCAATAAAATTCTCTAGACCCAGTGCTTTCCAGATATTCCATGCATCTTGACATTTAAACAGCATATGCATCACATCTTCGGGATCTTGATTACAGATTGGGCAAATTCCACTTGTACCAATATGCCGATTAAACAATATAGCTTTTAGAGGCAGTACACCATGCATAATTCTCCAACAGTAAATCTTCACTTTTGCTGGGACATCAAGCTTCCATAAATTTTTCCAAGTTGGGTTAGACAAGGGCGTTCCTGAAATCAGTGATCTGCAGGTGACTCCACTAAACTGATGTCTCCATTCCACATGATATGCAGACCGCACAGAAAAAACTCCCGAGCGAGTGCCATGCCAAGAAATAAAATCCTCAAAAGCGTCAAAGTTTAGAGGAATTTGTAAGATCCTAGTAACATCAATAGGGCTGAAAATCGACTGAATTAACTCCACATCCCAGTTACCTGTTGTTGGATCAATGAGTTCGGACACCCTTGAAAGAATGCACCCATCACGTGGTGTCATTACCTTGCGGTCAGGGCTGGAAGGGATCCAAGGATCTTTCCAGAGATCGATCGAAAAACCATTGCCCACCCTCCAAATGAATCCTCTTTTAAAAGTTTGAATACCGGCAATGATGCTCTGCCAAGTGAATGAGGACCCCGACTTCGGTCCAGCTTTAAGGATATCTCCTGAGGGATAATATTTTGCTCTCAGAATTTGTGCACACAAAGAATTAGGCTCATCAATAAGGCGCCAGACTTGTTTAGCCAACAAAGCAAGGTTGAAGGAATGCAAATCTCTAAACCCCATCCCACCTTCCTTTTTAGGGAAACACATTTTCCACCAAGCGTACCAATGCATCTTCTTGCCTTGGTCATCATCCCCCCACCAGAATTGGGAGATGACATCAGTAATTTTTTTGCACACCTTCTTTGGCAGTAGGAACACAGACATAGCATAGACCGGAATGCTTTGCGCCACAGCCTTCAGCAGAATTTCCTTGCCACCAATGGATAATAATTTTTCCTTCCACCCTTTGATTCGTTGCAAAACTCTTTCAACAAAGTGGATAAAGCAGTCACTTCTATCCGCACCCACCAGAGCAGGAAGACCAAGATATTTATCCGAGATTGCCTCAGTATCAATTTGCAAGGTATTACATATTTCCACTTTCACCTCAACAGGGGTATTTGGGCTGAAGAAAATACTCGATTTGGCCACACTAACCATCTGCCCCGAGTTTGCACAATAGGCATCAAGAACTTGCTGCAACGAGATTGCATTATTCAAATCCGCTTTCAAGAGAATTAAAGAATCATCAGCAAAAAGTAAGTGTGAAACTGATGGTGCATTCCTGCACACTTTGACCCCTTCGATTCCACCAATCTCCTCGGCGTGAAGCAAACAACTTGAAAGACCTTCTGCACAAAGAAGGAACAAATATGGCGAGAGAGGATCTCCCTGCCTTATACCTCGAGTAGGTTTAAACTCCTGAGTAAGATCAGAATTGAATCTGACAGAGTAAGAAACAGAAGTTACACAAGCCATTACCAGATCCACCCAATCAACGTGGAACCCCAGACGCAGCATCATTTCTCTTAAGAAGTTCCACTCTACTCGATCATAAGCTTTGTGCATATCCAGTTTAATCGCACAAATACCAGTCTTCCCCTTTCTTTTATTCTTGATTTATGCACACACTCATAAGCAACCAGCACATTGTCCGTAATAAGCCTTCCAGGAACAAAGGCACTTTGAGTAGGGGAAATAATATCAGGGAGGATCAACTTCAATCTAGCAGCCATCATTTTGGAGATGATTTTATAAACAACATTACACAAGGATATAGGTCTGAATTGAGATACCTCTTCTGGATTATCCACTTTCGGAATAAGAACCACCACTGTTTCATTCCAGCCCTCCGGAATGATTTTATCGTTTATAGCTTTAAGAACCGCCATAGAAATATCCTGCCCAACGAGATGCCAAAATTTCTTGTAGAATAGAGCATGGAGGCCATCTGGGCCAGGGGCCTTAAGGTCTCCAATACTGAAAACTGCTTTCTTCACATCCTCAGTAGAGAAAGGTTCCATAAGTCTAGCATTCATATCATTATTTACCTTCGGCACAATTTTTTCCAGAAAATTAGGATCCACCATATGAGCATCAGACGAGAACAGATTTTGAAAGTACTCCAGAATCACCGGTTTTAAACTATCAGTTCCCTCCACAAAATTCCCCGAGGGGTCCTTTAGTTTTTTGATATAATCCTCTTTTTCCTGGCTGACGCAAAGTTATGAAAAAAAATTGTATTCTTGTCGCCATTTTAGAGCCAATTTGCGCGGGAACGCTGACACCATTTTATTTCTTCCTGTTCAAGAAGACGTTCAATCAGATGGGCCAATTCCAATTTTCTCTGCTCATTCTCCGGGGAGAGAGGTCCACGCATAACATATTCCAATTCCCTTTGAGCCTGACGAAGACGCTTTTTGGGCTTTTGAAGCACCCTGTTGTCCCACTCATGGAGGCCCGCATGCATGGATTTCAGCCGATGGAGAACGTCGATCGCTCCCTGCCCTTGGACAGCAGCGTTCCACTTATCTTCAACTACCGTTGCAAAACCATCTTCCTTAACCATTTAGCCTCAAAACTGAGTTGACGATTACGAGAAACACCAGAATCAGAGCTATAATAATCCGTGTCCAGGAGAAGAGGTCTATGATCCGAGTGATTATATTCTAAGTGAACCACTGCAGCATTATTTTGCATCTGTATCCAGCTAGCGTTGGCCAAACCCCTATCCAGGCGCTCTCTCATGGCTCCTCTGTGCCAGGTGAACGGATCCCCCACGTATCCAATATCCTCTAGACCACAATCTTCCAACGTATCATGAAAAGCCTTCATAAATCGATCTGGCCTTACTCGTCCTCCTTCTTTCTCGTGATTATAAAGAATCTCATTCAGGTCCCCCATAATCAGCCATGGGAGAGAATTTTGGTTATGAATGGTTCGAATTCTGTCCCATGTTTTCCATTTGTCCACCCATTTGAATTCGCCGTAAAGTCCAGTAAATCTCCATTCCTTGTTTTCATCCTCCTTAATACTAACATCAATATAGTTCGGGCATGCATATATTTGGGTCAAATTTATCTCAGATTTCCACATCATAACAACTCCACCTCGTCGACCATCGCTGGCTTGAACAATCATAACATCCATTTTAATGCGTCGACGTAGGCACTCAGCTGGGTAAACAATCAAGATGAGTCTCAGAAAAGAACACTACATCAGGTTTATGGCGCCTCAGAACATCCATCAGCGCCCGAACTGCCGCGTCGTTACCCAAACCGCGGCAGTTCCAAACGAGAATCCTCATTGCGACCGGATATATGCACCGAACAGTGCTACGCGCCCGACAGTTTCATGTAAGACGTCTGTCCGACGGACTGCTGCGTCCGTTGCTTTGCATCAGCCCATCAACAGTCAGATTGTTGTGTCGTACAAATTCGGACGGAAAACGTCGGACGCAAAGCAAATTCGATATGCACCTCGCTCAACCCTCTTGAAATGCTCAACATATAGCTTACTATTAATCTATTATGAGTGAACTTATGCAAACACATGCATGCACTAATGGTTTCTCTTTACTCGGAGGCTCATAATGTTGTACAGCTAGCAAGTAGAATGCACCACTTCATCTTCACAACGCCAATACGGGTGGTAGCTATGAGCAAATAAGAACCAAGCTATAATATATGAGCAAATAATTTGTGTACATACTGCATATACAAATGGATTACCGTGAGGTGGGTCTGGAAAATTAGAGAACCTAGGGTGAGCACCAGTCCATACACTTGACACGGGCACCGCTGTGTACTGATACGACATCTACTTTACGAGCTCATCAACCTCTTGACACTGCCACCGTTGTGTACTAGGATAACGTCAGTGAGGTGTATTTGTCAGCTAACCCCGTCATATTCTCTGACAATAGCAATAGCTTTATCGACCTCTATTCGGGATTTTTGACATTTCAAAAAAAATCTTTTGACAATAGCATATGCTCTCAGCTCTCATGTGATAAAGTAATTCACAACTAATTCGTACTTGGTCGACAAGTACTCTGAGTGTTGGATTGTAACTACCTCGAGATGAAATATGAGTGAATGTTTGACCACTTTAGCTTTTTTTATTTACTTTTTTGATTTGCTAATTTTCAGCTGACGGAGAATTAGCTAAATCTTAGTCATATCTACAACCGTTGGATTTGTACTTGGAGATTCTCGCGAACTGGGACATTTGACTCGTTCCATGGGTTTAATCGAGTAGTGTGAAGCGTATCGGTGCGGGTGGGCTTTGTGTGGGCCTATTTGTTTTTTGTTGTTGCTTGGCCTGTGTAACGTGCCAAGTTTTTGCTCTTTTTCCCTTTTCTTTTCCTCAGGTTTTCTTGTGTGTCTTGTGTGTCGCTACCTTGTATGGTTGGTTCGACGTGTTGTTAGCTACTCCCTCCTTTCTATATTAGATGACTTTTAAATAGATATATATAGATACATACATTTATAAATCATTTAAAATGGAACGGAGGGAGTACTTAGACTCACAATTGCTAGAAAAAAGCTACTTGTAGGTTCTAATAAAATTTGTGTTTCTCTCAAAAATCAAAGAAATTAATTTGTGTTATAGTGGATTTCTTTTTCGATAATGTGTATGAAAATAGTATTCTCAAATAGGTTAGGTTGAGATAAACTCTATATTTCCAGTCTTTAACGCATCCATTCCTTGGGCTTAAGCATTGTTGAGCTTGACTTGTTCTAGCATAAGCCATCTAGTAGGCCTGTTTAGCATTCTAAGCAGCCGCCTTCCTATACGCATAAAGTTGAGCATGTATTCGGAGTTTCCCTGGGGTTGGTAAAGCGAAATGGGGGCCACCCTAGCCCATTGAGTGCTCTACCTCGGGCCATCGACATCATACGCTCTACTGAAATAGATTTCGCGGAAAACCAGCTATATCCGATCTTGGTTGGCCTTTCACCCCTAGCACAAGTCATCCCCGTATTTTGCCACATACGTGGGTTCGGTCCTCTTTTGTTTGTTGGTCAGCGCAAAAAGCAGTAATTCGAAGTTCTTGTAATGACAAGTCTCCTCGGCAGGCACCCCCGACCACCTTAGGTGGAAAGCCTAAGGAGACCCCTTGAGGAAGCAGATCGAATTCAATCAAGCGGGACAAGGGGTCACAGGAACGAATAATGCTATATTGAAGAATTCCTATAGCCTCTCCGATCGCCGTCGCCGACTCCGCCATCAGAGAATCAAAGCTTTTAGTCAGTTCTTCTTGGAGCTTGTTGATCAAACTCTTCGCGGCTTGCAAACGAGCTTTTCGGAAGGTCGTGCTTTAGAGAAAGACTTGTTTTGCTTGCTGTGCAGTGACAGTACCAATATCCACTAATCGTTGTTGCCAGATACGGTTGCCGGTTGACATCTCTTCGTGTAGCATTTCCACGATATCGTTATGATCAATTAATGGGACTTGCCCGGAAAGTGTTCTTGCCTCTATCATTAGCTGATACTTATTTATCTGGAATCTTTATCTTAGAATTACTAATCTTTATCTTGGAATTGGAAATATGGCAACTCTAATAAAAAAAGATACGTGTTGCTTTATGTAATTTTTTATAACAGCATGACCTTATTCAACACTATGCCTACCAGCCTTGGCGTCATTGACTTTTGCCCCACTCCCGTCTTCAGTTCCATCGCCTTCGAAGATACCATACATGCATCATATGAAGGTGGTGGGGCTAGTGTGTTTTTGATGGAATCTAATGGTGAGCTCTACATGGTAGACCTGTGGTCCTCTGTCAATTCCTCAAAGCCACACATGGGTGTTAGCGTTCATAGGATGGATTTTTGAAGCATCAATGGTGCAAAGTGGATGATCTTGGCAACCGTTGTGTTCCTCTTGTCCCGATAAAGTTTGGTGCTTCGTGCTTAGGCGGCGAGGCTGGTTTGCGTCGGAACTGTGTCTATTTCGTGGATCGTCGCCGTAATAGATTGGAGGTTGATGGCTACGATGATGTAGTGAATATCATCGGTGGTCACCCCAAGAGGAAGGCGTAGGATGTAGCGAGCAGGAAGTTTTTCCCTCAGTTAAGAACTAAGGTTATCGAACCAATATGACTTGAAGATCAACAACGAGATACCCAACAACGATCTCTAGCGCTCGATCAACGTCAAGTGCTGACCTGCACACAATCAAATAATTCACTTTACCCCAACGGCAGGAAGGTTGTCAATCTCCCCGGTCTGCTGAAAACAAAGGGATATAAATCTCATCGAGAAAAAGAGCAATTTATCAGAACGGACCAGCGAGCAAGTGATGATGGAAAACAAGTAAATGAGGTTGTGATAAAGGGAAAAATATGGACCGGGGACCATAGGTTCACTAGTGGTGTCTCTCTTGAAGATAAAAATGCAAACATGATGTGACAAAAACTTAATCTAGCTGTGATATAGAGAATTCTTATGCAATACTCCGTCCGTCTGGTATTATTCTACATCTTGGCAAAAACCAGTGAAATTAGCAAACATTTATTACTACTATTGTGAAGTAGTATCACAGAAAATGATGCATCTCCACATTACCCAAAGAGGTGCTATTTAATGCGATCCAGCAATTTGCATGCAATTGGAGACGAGGTGGGGATGGAAAGGTGTGATGTGACCGTGTGCGTGATGCACCTCGGGTGGTTAAGAATAAATGCCAGTGTTTAATTACCCATGGGTATTATAAATAGTAGAATGTAGATTTTTTCAGGACAAAATACTGGGTCCAGCATGTAGAATAAAAACCATACGAGGGAGAATTCATATAGTCATCACGTCAAACATACATAGATCATTATCCACTATATGTATGACTAAAATCCATCTAGGGATCGCTATCCAGAATGTCACCCATCGGTATTAAGTTGCAAAAAAATAGAAATTTGCATTAAGCACAGTACATGATGATCACGAAAACATAAACACCGTTGTTTTAACTCTAGTAGCAAAAACACACCTCGTCCTTACATGTTTCTGTCACTCGAGTGCAGACACGGAGGGGCATTGAACCTACTGTAACGCCCCCCCCGGATCGGTACTATGTAGATTTGAGCGTTCCTGCCAAATCCGCATAATAACGATCCTAGGATGCCCACCAAGCATAATGTGCACGTCACAACACACACGTATGCGGGTAGAATTGTGATAATATTACAACAGTTCTCAATGGAACCCACAAAACAACATATATACAACAACGACTCACCGAGTCAAGAAAAACAAAAGTGTACAATACAAAGATCCAAAATAACAACGAAAGCGAATACCGTCCGACTATGGACAAAGATACAAATTAGACTAAGAGGTCCTGAAGATAAACGAAGGCACCATATCCCTGCCCAGGCCAAGCCGGAGGGATTCCCAAAGCTAATGTCGTCAGACTTCAAACCTGTCGGCTGCATTGGCATAGCAGCTCCGAAGGGATCAGTACTATAAACAGTACTGGCAAGTAATACTCACAGGATATCAAAGCTGGAATTCCGGGAGAGAAGAGGTTAGCGATTGTGAACAGCGGCAAGCATCACTAACAACTTATAGAGACACGCTACAACTTTCGTCTAAAAGAGACAAGGTAAGAAGCGCAATAAGGAACCAACTATTCTAATCACCGAACATAAACCCACGCACTTTCTTACCAGCCTGTATAAACCACGAGCAGCAAGACCAAAGACACTCACACAGTTGACAAATTTTATGAGTTATTTATTCATGTAATCTATCTTACTAGTCACATTATAATCATCATAAGGTGTAAGTTGTCTATGATCTTTTTAGCCAGCGCATTTCACCAAGTCGTCCATACCCGCGGACACGGCTTTTTGAAAAGATTTCACCCTGCAGGGATGCACCAATAACCCCACACACCTCGAACACACTCGCTTAGCGGTGTACCGGTGGAGCGTTCGACGCAATACTTCACTTCTCCAAACAAGTCCAGGGAGCCACCTAGCTAGGTCTGATCCACTTGAGAGTCTGGCCGAAGCTTCGAGGTGGGCCTAACCGTTGCGTGAACGGCTTCGGGAGGAACACTCATACGATTGCCCTCCTTCCATACTCGATAAACGAACGATCCGCAAGCCCTACCGTAAGGTACCACGTAACCATCATCATCTTACCTCACATCAACATCATGTACGCGCACAAATGGAACACCCGAACTAAGTTGTGGCTCCTGGACAGGTTTGAGAATCCGGTAATAGGATTGCGGGGAGGCCCATAGAACTACCACATGTGGTTAGTGTACTCAGTCTTGGATCAGCGGAAAAAGAACTCGGATCCTAGGTGACACTAGCAGAACAAAACACCACGATTGGGCCTTCTGCCGGTGCCTTATCTTTATTATGTTATTCCCATCGCAACAGAAAATAAAGATTAACATGTGAGTTGAGCCTAGCTATCATATTAACAACAAGACTAGATAAAAAAGATAACATGACTCAAGCAAAACACCTAAGCATGCACTACGACTCGCAAGGCTAACAAGGTAACAAACAACAGGTTTATAGGATTGTGAGGGTGTGGCTTATCATGGCTGCTAGGTAAACATGCAAATAGGATCCAGACACAAACATCGTAACATAAGTCTAGCAAGGAACAAAAGATAGGAGGAGTAGAGACACAAAATAGCAAAGATAGCAGGGAGTATCACTTGCCTGCAATCCGGTAGAGGTAGCAGAACCTGTCGTTGCTCACATCAACTCAACGTCCTATTCCCGAAGAAACAACAAACACCGGAAGCGCAAAAGATGCATTTTACTACTATGGCAAAGAATCAGCATGTCGATGACATGAATGCATGACAAATTAATTGTGATCCATTTTATCGCTAGCACATGGCAAAGCATTTTAAATGGCATCGGTGGAAAATATAGATTGAAAGAACAACTATGCCCGAGATGTCGCCTAGAGGGGGGGTGTGAATAGGCGATTAACACTTTTTCTAATTAGGGGCTTGATAATTGCGGAATAAAACTATGTGTTTAAATTAACAAACCAACAACCTAATATGCTAGGGTTACCTATGTGCACCAACAACTTATGCTAAGCAATTCAAGCAACAAGGAGATAGCAAGATATGGACTTCAAGCACGAAGGCTATCACAAGGTAAATTGCATAAGTAAAGCTCGGGTATAGAAATAACCGAGGCACGCGGAGACGAGGATGTATTCCCGAGTTCCTCCTTGTTAAGGGAGTACGTCTCGTTGGAGGGGTGTGAGCTCGCCACAAGAGGCCTACTCAAGATGCCACAAAGGCCTCACCCTATTCTCCGATGAACCTCACCCAAGGGATTGGTTCACCTTCCACTATCGGAATCCTTCGAGGCGGATTCCGGAGCCCTTTACAACTTCTCTTGGGGCACACACCCACAACTCAATTGGGGGCTCCCAAACTCGTGCCGAAGCTTCACAACTCGAAGTCTTCGCGGCACCTCCAACCGTCTAGGGTACACAATGCACCCAAGAGGCACAAGCTCTTGGGAACACAATGCACCCAAAAGTAACAAGCTTCTCAACCTTCAATCCCACATATCACCGTGGGGAACTCAAACCTATGCACCAAATGCAAAAGGCAAGAACACACTAAGTGGTCAAATTCTTCACTCCAAAATCCAACCAAAGCAACAAATGCTATGGAGGGATTTAAGAGGAAGAACAAAGAGGAATCACCAAGAACTCCAAAATCTAGATCTACTAGGTTCCCCTCACTTAGAGGAGGAAAGGATTGGTGGAATGGTAGATCTAGATCCCCTCTCTTATTTCCCTAAAGATGGGCAAGAATCATTGGAGGGATTGAGAGAAACCCAAGCTTTTTCGAGGTCAAAACAATGGAGGAGAGAGGGCCAAATGTTAGGGAACCATTGGGGAAGAAGGCCCCTTAAATAGGTCAACCAAATATCCAACCGTTATGCCCAGAAACGCGCACGGGCGGTACTACCGGACTTTTTACCGGTACTACCGCCAAAATGCGCCCAAATACAGTAGCTAAAACCATAAGCGGAAGTAGGGGCGGTACTTCCGCCCATTGAAAATTTGTCGGAACACCGATACCAAAACAAGCATAACTTTTGCTTCCGGACTCCGTTTTTGATGATCTTGGGCTCGTTGGAATCGTAACAACGAGCTCTACAAGGATATGCAAAGAAACTTCATAGTCCAACAATTTAGGATGAAACCAAATGGGGAAAGTTAAAGCCTCTCTTTTGCAAATCGGAAATGTAATATCTTTTGCAAATGAAGTCCGAATGAAGTGAAACCAATTTTGTTGGAAAGAGGACGATAAGAGGAACCCTTGGAGATAATAAAAACAAGCAAAAGAGATTTTGCAAATAATTGGAAAAGTGATATCTTCCACACAGATGAACTGACAAAATCTCCAATACCGAAAACGCAATGGAAGACGCATATGAGAATCGTTTTCGATGAACTTGGACTTGTCATGACGAGCACGACAAGCACCAAGACCACACCACGATAAGATCCAAATAAGAACCAATAAAGATGATAGCAATGATGCAAAGGTTTGAGCTCTCCACGAACGATACGATCACGATACTAGGTCGAGAGCCCCTCTTGATAGTACGGCTATCTATCCTATAACCCGGTCTCTCACTAACAATATGAGACCGGTAAAATAGAAACCCTATCAAGATCATACCTTTGCCTTGCGCAGAAATCCACTTGAGGTCGAAGAAGAAGATCTTCATCTCCTCAAGACGAACCACCTTTCTTGATCGCGCCTTGCTTGGTGAAGATTCACATGACGCTCCCCCATACACCAAGATGGGGAAAGCACTCTTCGGCATATCTTCACTTGGACTTGAGTGTCGATCAATCCGCACTTAGCCTTGATCAACACAAATCTTTTCTTCCCTTGAGCTTGACTCCAACCAATGGAGACAAGCAAGCTTGGCCTTGATCAACAAATGATCTTGACACAAGCTAAGGGACAACCTACACAAAAAGCTCAATGCAAATATTAGTCCATAGAGATTGTCATTAATTACCAAAACCATGCATGGGGGCAACCATGCACTTTCAATCTCCCCCATTTTGGTAATTGATGACAATCCCGTTTAAGAGGGTTTATATAAAGAATAAAGCAACCTTGCATGACAAACAAGCAAGGATGCAAAGCACATTAAAGGCAAATGCAACAAAAGCATAAAACCCAAATTCCCTTAAACCCTCTAAACTTCTCCCCCATTGGCATCGATTGCCGAAATGGGAAGAAAAATTTAGAGAGCCAATATAATATGAGTTCCTCCATAGAGGTGTGCATTTCTCAATATATAAGTGAAATCAAATGCACTTATTCATTGACGAATAATTAGAGGAAATCGAACTATATTGAGGATCCAAAGATTGCAAAAGATGAAAACATTTTAAACATCTCCACAAAGGAGGAAAGCAATCAAAACGATCCAAGGCGAGAGTTCTAAATAAAACCGGAGAAGCTCCCCAATGTTCATGCACAAATGAGGAGTGCACAAATATGGAATCCTCACTCCCCCAAAATCATCTAGAACACTCAACACGTGCAATTGTGCATAATGCAAAAGCAAATCATAGCACTTGCACCAAAGATGTGGTTGAGCCAAAAAAAAATACCAATTTTCAAAGATTCAACATAAGATAGGCCCAACCGAGATAAAAAGACGATCTTTTAAAGAAACATTTTCACAAGCTTAGGGATACCAATTGGAAACTAAAACCAATTGAAAATGCCAAAAGCTAGTGAGAGCATTTAGTCAAATGAAAATTCAACATGCTTACTATGGTAGGCACGAAGTCAAAGATCTTCAAGAAATACATGAGTGTGTAAAGATACCAATAAACAAAAAGACAAGCACTCATGAGGCAAATTTGGAACCACCAACGAATTATAGATGAAAAACAAGGTGGCTCAAAAGAAATAGGATACCAACTAAAAGATGACCTCTCTCATATGTATAGGTTTCTTATTAGACAAACCATTGAAGATATACATCCTCAAAGAAACATATACATACGAAATGGTCCGGGAAAAAGATAACAAGGTATCCAAAGGAAGTCATAAATATACAAATAAGATTGTTGATTAAAAGCATAGCACATAGCTCAAATTTATCTCATTGTACATAAATGAACTTCAACTATATCAAATGCATCACACATATCACTAAGGGAACAAGAGATAGTGGAGATGCTTTGATCTAGGCAACAAGTATCACAAACAAATAATATCAATTGAAGAAAAGGTTTTTGCAAATTCATCACACATATCACAAAGATATATTAAGTGAAGGAAATAGGCCAAAACCACAACAATTGCATATAAAAGTCTTTCATGCCAAGAGGCAACCTACACAAGGTTGGATACTAAAAGGTATGCATGGGATAGATACTTGTTACCGAGAAGACATTGGTGATGAAGATGATGAGAGTGGGTTTATCATCAAAGCTTGACTCCGACACTCACACGGTGAGAACACCTTCCTTATGAATGAGGCAAGCATCCAATGCATCTCCATTGTACCTAAAACACAATTAGAGTACAAAATGGTTCCCAAACTTATTGGGTTCCATAGTAGTTAGATAAACTACAATATATAGGAAACACTCCACATAAATATGTGCATATGGATATGAAATTGAATTTCATGCACATCTTAGCCAATTTAGGATTCGGTGGAGTATCCCCTATATATTGGAACTAGAAAGACAAGCATGCCATAATAAATAAGTTAAAGGATATGCATACAAAGCCTTTCAAGAACCAAACGAGATACAATTTAGACAAAAACACCAAGTAAACCAAGAAGAGAGCACACCAAGGTGTGACACAAAATGTTGTCCAAATTATATCAAAATCCAAATCAACACATGATTGAGGAAAAATCAAATCAACAAATGATTGATTCCAAAACACATCAACACATGAAGTGTGATATCAAAAGGAATCGAATCATCACAACAAATGATCGATAAGACACCAATTGAAAATAAGATACCAATTAAAACAAAGATAACAACTAGGAGAAAAGATACCAAGAAGAGGAAGATACTTGACCGAAATCAAGTAAAAAAGATTAAGACAAAAAGGTATCAAGACTCCCACAATAAATATCAATTGGAACAAATATCTATGGAGGAGATATTAAATCCCAATTAATACCAATTGAAGGTACCAACACAAGATAAAGAATGAAATGCCAATTGAAAGGATCAAAAATTGATAGATAGAATAGTGTTCTAAATAAAAAGGAATGCTCCCCCAAGATTAATGCATTATCTTAGATATTTGCTTTTGAATACAAAATGCATGCACAAGGGATCATTACTCTCCATATTTTATCTAAAACACTAAACACTACCGATTGAAAGATAGGGTCCATTCAAAAGGCAGGAAGGCAATAGATAAAGCAAATCAATGCAAAAGCCAATGTGAAGATGGTCTACAAAATCCACCACAATTACTAGTATCACTTGTCATGGACAAAGAGTATATAGAGATATTTCTCGGTGGTATAAAGGAATGATGTACAAGACCAACTTCACAACAAACAAGCAAATGGCAAGATATAAGAATTAAAACGCCAAATTTTGAAAAATGTTTGTTGATAGTTTCAATTATTCGAACCAACCGGCAACGCCATGGTTAAAATAAAATGAAACAAATGGTTTCTCACATAATATATGGAAATGCATATTTAGAGAAAAATCACACCAAGCAAACACACCCAAACAAGAGCCAAAAGATAACCAAAAGGAAATTGGAATTGTTCGAGCAAACATGCCACATAGGAAAGATAATTAATATCAAATCTAAGTGGCAAACCTCAAATGTTCACATTTTGTGGGATTGTAATATTCACATAGCTTATTACTCCCCCATGATGTGATAATTCATTTTATTTTTAAACAAGAGGCAAATAAAACCAACTAGAGATATTAATGGACATGTAGAATTTGAATTTCTCATGAATATGACATACCACATAGTAGCTAGATAATATGAAATATCAAAACTAGGTGGTGTGCCTCATGTACACACATTTTTAGGTTTGTGAGGTGCACAAAGCACATCACTCCCCCAAAATGGGATAATCCATTAATATCTCAAAGAGCCAAATAAAATCCACACAAGATTCAATAAAGCTCAACAAAAAGTTACCAATACATGATATACAACTATCTAACATAACCTTGAATAACAAGACAAGAAATATAGAAGCATATCATATACAAGCACATGCTAGGAACAAAACTAACACATGCAAGGGTGCAAGCAACTTTCAATGAATATATGAGTTAAATACAAGTTACCGCAAGGAGGAAGCATTGGTTATGAGATAGATATGTGATGATCCAATTGACTTGGCTTGATGAGATAAAACCATGAAGATCCCTTAATTCTTCAAAAGAAACCAAGTCACCAATGTCCTCCACAAACACCTATTGATCAAGTTTGAGCTTGTTGGTCCCCAACCGAGTTGGGTCCTAAGAGGTTAGTCACAATAGGCTTGGGAACCCAAATGGTGCTTTTCTTGCCACCACTTTGAGCTCCCACATACTTGGCAAACACATTGCCAACTCTATCCTTCCCAAGAGAATAAACATCATTAATTATGATAGGGTTGGATGGGGTACCGTTAGTGCATGAGGAAGCAAAATGACCTTTGCCACGGCAAAGGTAGCAACACCGACTCTTCTTCTTCTTAATAGGCTCCTTAACTTGAGGAGCAATAACTTGAGTCTTCTTGGGAGGTGGCCTTTGTTCAACTCGAGGTTGAGCACGAGATTGAGCAAGAGGCCGCTTCCCTAGTTGCTTCTCACTAAGAGGCATCTTCTTCTTCATTGGGCAATCCCGAACATGGTGCCCTTCTAGCTTGCACTTGAAGCAAGTGATCTTGGCCGGATTCTTGACTTGAACTTGGCCCTTCTTCTTCTTCTCAACCGTGGACTTGTTCTTGTTGTTGGAGTTGAATCCAAGTCCACTCTTGTCATTGGGGGATTGTTGCACACTCAACATGTTGTCAAGTGCACGCTTCCCTTCATGACGCTTTTCCAAGCCTTTCTTCATAGAAGTGGCTTGGGCCTTGAGCTCTCCTCTTTTCTCTACATGGTTAGTGATAACACAAGAACTAGAGGAGGTAGATGCATCATTGTTAGAGCAACAAGGCAAAGCAAGTAATTCATCACATGATGTGCCAACATTTTTAGTGGATGAACTACTAGGACTAGCACATGGCAATATAGCATTTTTAGTTGAAGTTGTGCTATTATCCACATGAGGTTCACTAGATGTTACCTTTGTAGTGATGGCCTCATGAGCTAACTTAAGACAAGCATAGGATGCTAGAAGATCATCATTGGAGCTAGATAGCTTTTTATGATTTTCTTCCAACTCCCTATACTTGCTAGTTAGCAACTCAAGTTGAGCCCTTAGCTCAACATTCTCCTTCAAAGTAGATGCTTCACAAGAATTGGAGTTAGTAGCACAAGCATCATTTACAATAGGAATAGAAGAAGAAATCTTAGCAAGCTCTTCATTTAATTTAGCATTTTCATTTTTCGTGACTTTATATTTAGCATGAGCATGGTCACGTTCTTTAATGATTTTAGCAATTATATCATTATGAGACTCCTCGATAGATTCTAGTTTCTCCTCTAGAGAAGCACGAGTCTCTTGCTCTTCCTCAAGAGCATCTTCTAACGATGCTTTTTCCATCGCATCATCTCTTTCTATCTTACCCTTCTCTTCAAGGCTTGCTTTCAAGGCCTCAATGGTTTCCCCACGCACAATAAGAGTGCTCATGATTTCAAAGAGGTTAGCTTGAGCACTATTATTGCTAGGAAGGGCTTTAAGAACCATTAGACCTTTATTTTGAAGCATAGCATTAACCTTTTCCACATCATCTTCTTCATCATTATTATCATCATCATTATCATCATTATTATTGTCATTGCTAGAAGAAGATTTAGCCATAAGGCAATGATAGGTGGATGAAGAGGGATAATTAATTTTTGAACTACTCAAGTTCACATCTTGTTGCATAGCAAATTGGGTTTCCTCTACATTATTGTTCATGCGAGAGTTAGAGGAGACACAAGCATTTTTATCATGGCAACAAGATAAAGCAAGCATATCATCATTAGATTTATCTAAGCAATTTTTGGATGATATACAGGGACTATCAACACTAGCATATATGATATTTGTAGTGCTATATGTGTTTGGGTCCAAAGATAAGGCATTGCAACATGATAGAGATAAAAGATCATCAACAATGAGCTCACTATCAATATTGCAACACCTATCACTACTCACCATTACATTGGATTGTGGCTTACCACATTTTGGTGAAGTAGACGAAGACGAGAACTCGTCACGGACGGAGGTGGAGGGAGAGCAATCATCCTCAATAGAGTTGGACACTCCATATTTATCTTGAAGCTTGGTCCAAAACTCATGAGCATCCCGGAGAGGCATGATTGACTCGAAAACTACAACACTCACAAATTTGCAAAACTCATTAGAAGCTAGAGCATCTAGATATAAGTTTTTCTCATCCTCTAAAGTCGTACTTTCGTAATTCTTTGGAGGAGAAAAACCTATATCTAAGATACGCTCAATATTGGGGTCCAAGACCCGTAAGTGATTAAGCATATGAGTTTTCCAAACAATAAAATTTGTGCCATTGAATATAAACATGGAATTGTGCACTAAATCCCTAGACGACATCTTTACTCTCTAGGCGGTAAAGCCAAACAAGAGAGACGAGGCTCTGATACCAATTGAAAGAACAACTATGCCCGAGATGTCGCCTAGAGGGGGGGGGGTGAATAGGCGATTAACACTTTTTCTAATTAGGGGCTTGATAATTGCGGAATAAAACTATGTGTTTAAATTAACAAACCAACAACCTAATATGCTAGGGTTACCTATGTGCACCAACAACTTATGCTAAGCAATTCAAGCAACAAGGAGATAGCAAGATATGGACTTCAAGCACGAAGGCTATCACAAGGTAAATTGCATAAGTAAAGCTCGGGTATAGAAATAACCGAGGCACGCGGAGACGAGGATGTATTCCCGAGTTCCTCCTTGTTAAGGGAGTACGTCTCGTTGGAGGGGTGTGAGCTCGCCACAAGAGGCCTACTCAAGATGCCACAAAGGCCTCACCCTATTCTCCGATGAACCTCACCCAAGGGATTGGTTCACCTTCCACTATCGGAATCCTTCGAGGCGGATTCCGGAGCCCTTTACAACTTCTCTTGGGGCACACACCCACAACTCAATTGGGGGCTCCCAAACTCGTGCCGAAGCTTCACAACTCGAAGTCTTCGCGGCACCTCCAACCGTCTAGGGTACACAATGCACCCAAGAGGCACAAGCTCTTGGGAACACAATGCACCCAAGAGTAACAAGCTTCTCAACCTTCAATCCCACATATCACCGTGGGGAACTCAAACCTATGCACCAAATGCAAAAGGCAAGAACACACTAAGTGGTCAAATTCTTCACTCCAAAATCCAACCAAAGCAACAAATGCTATGGAGGGATTTAAGAGGAAGAACAAAGAGGAATCACCAAGAACTCCAAAATCTAGATCTACTAGGTTCCCCTCACTTAGAGGAGGAAAGGATTGGTGGAATGGTAGATCTAGATCCCCTCTCTTATTTCCCTAAAGATGGGCAAGAATCATTGGAGGGATTGAGAGAAACCCAAGCTTTTTCGAGGTCAAAACAATGGAGGAGAGAGGGCCAAATGTTAGGGAACCATTGGGGAAGAAGGCCCCTTAAATAGGTCAACCAAATATCCAACCGTTATGCCCAGAAACGCGCACGGGCGGTACTACCGGACTTTTTACCGGTACTACCGCCAAAATGCGCCCAAATACAGTAGCTAAAACCATAAGCGGAAGTAGGGGCGGTACTTCCGCCCATTGAAAATTTGTCGGAACACCGATACCAAAATAAGCATAACTTTTGCTTCTGGACTCCGTTTTTGATGATCTTGGGCTCGTTGGAATCGTAACAACGAGCTCTACAAGGATATGCAAAGAAACTTCATAGTCCAACAATTTAGGATGAAACCAAATGGGGAAAGTTAAAGCCTCTCTTTTGCAAACCGGAAATGCAATATCTTTTGCAAATGAAGTCCGAATGAAGTGAAACCAATTTTGTTGGAAAGAGGACGACAAGAGGAACCCTTGGAGATAATAAAAACAAGAAAAAGAGATTTTGAAAATAATTGGAAAAGTGATATCTTCCACACATATGAACTGACAAAATCTCCAATACCGAAAACGCAATGGAAGACGCATATGAGAATCGTTTTCGATGAACTTGGACTTGTCATGACGAGCACGACAAGCACCAAGACCACACCACGATAAGATCCAAATAAGAACCAATAAAGATGATAGCAATGATGCAAAGGTTTGAGCTCTCCACGAACGATACGATCACGATACTCGGTCGAGAGCCCCTCTTGATAGTACGGCTATCTATCCTATAACCTGGTCTCTCACTAACAATATGAGACCGGTAAAATAGAAACCCTATCAAGATCATACCTTTGCCTTGCGCAGAAATCCACTTGAGGTCGAAGAAGAAGATCTTCATCTCCTCAAGACGAACCACCTTTCTTGATCGCGCCTTGCTTGGTGAAGATTCACATGACGCTCCCCCATACACCAAGATGGGGAAAGCACTCTTCGGCATATCTTCACTTGGACTTGAGTGTCGATCAATCCGCACTTAGCCTTGATCAACACAAATCTTTTCTTCCCTTGAGCTTGACTCCAACCAATGGAGACAAGCAAGCTTGGCCTTGATCAACAAATGATCTTGACACAAGCTAAGGGACAACCTACACAAAAAGCTCAATGCAAATATTAGTCCATAGAGATTGTCATTAATTACCAAAACCATGCATGGGGGCAACCATGCACTTTCAGCATCGGCAAGCAGGAGCGGCAGCACAGGAGAAGTACAAAGCCTTAACTTTCAGGCTGAAAATTCAAGGTCTGGCCTTAATTGGTTGTGCCTGGCAATGGCCTTGTTGAAGACATTATTTTGAGAGTGCGGAGTTTCTCCAAGGTGAAAATCTATGATCTTTGATCGGACGACGACGATATTGGTGCACCGTTCCCTTCTTGGAGGCGTCGCTTTTTGGAGAATTGAACTTCGGGTATTGTCTTGATGGTGTAAGTGCTGCAGCTACAAGGAATTGATCACTATAGCGGGATCTTTCTTTTCTTCTTCTTCTTCTTCTTCTTCTTCTTCTTCTTTTTTGTTTTTTTTTGGTTGTGTGCATCCGTAATGTCTTTAGGAAGTTGCGTTGTTGCAGAGGCTAGGTGTAATTGGTATCTCCGTGATATTAATATATTCCCTTTGTCGAAAAAATTAATCGTCACTCGTGAGCGTCCTGAAAAACTTCCTGGGATATCACTCATCCCTAAATTACTCCTTACCAAACACGCTTAACCTAGATGTTCCTTCGAGATGAGCATCAGAAAAGGAAATACATCTTGTTAGTATGGGTATCTTATCAATCTTATTGAGCCATGCGTCGGGATGTCACAAGCAACTAGAGGAGGAGATGACCATCAAGAACAGAAATGGGGAGGGGGAGACACCTAAATAAACTTCTAATTTTGATGGCACTTTCCTTTTTTTGCACGTGACATGTTGAATCATTTCATAAGCATGTCACTGATACGTCTCCGACGTATCTATAATTTTTTATGTTCCATGCTTGTTTTATATCAAATGTCACATATGTTTACTATGTTTTCATATCATTTTGGCATATTTTATTCGACTAACCTATTAATAGTGGCAAAAGTGCACAATGTTCTTGTTTTACACTTTGGTGTGTAGGAAAATTGACAAGAACGCAAAAGGAGCCCGAAGGTGGAACCCTGAATCTGTCTCCACCAGATACTTTTCAAAGATATCCCCGAACCAACCCTAAGACGACGTCAAATCAAAAAAGCTTGGTCACAAAAGTTTCTGGAAATTTTCCGCTGATCGACGTGGACCTGGACATTTTCCAAAATGGGCCCCACAAAGTCCAGACGGGGCCCGGGCGTGGCCAACATGTAACCCGCGGCCAGGGGTCACCTGGCCGCCTCCTCCACCGCCTCGCGTCGCCCCTTCGCCTATAAAGACCCCTCTGACCTAAAAATCACGGGACCGACAATATTTTTACAGGAAAAGACTCCGAGCGCCACCGCCATCGCCGACAAGTTTCGGGGGTCAGATTTTTCCTGTTCCGGCACCCTGTCGGGACGGGGATTGACCCCCGGGGCCATCTCCTTCGACTGCGCCGCTTCCATGATGCTCCGTGAGTAGTTCCCCCATGGACTACGGGTTTTAGCTGTAGCTAGATGGTACTCTCCCTCTCCCATGTTGTTCAATACAATAATCTCATGAGCTGCCTTACATGATTGAGATTCATCTGATGTAATCGTTGTTGTGTTTGTTGGGATCCGATAAATTGTGGAATTATGATCAAGTTTGTTCATCACTTATATCTATGTTTTATTTAAGATCTTGCATGCTCTCCGATCCTTGTGGTTGCTTTGATCACGTAATTACTTGTGTATCTCCAATAGGGAGTATTTATGCTAGATAGTAGGTTCATGCCTCTTTTTGTCTGTGCTCGGGTTGACAGAAACGATTTAGACAAAGATATGCTGTTGCTACTAGGGGTAAAACAGTGGTGTTTACTTCCTTGTGTTGTTTCATTGCTTACATTTTGCACCATGCTTATTGCAATGATCTGTTGCTTGCAACTTAATACTTTCGGGTCACAGGCTTGATAGCGATCCCGGGATGGATTATTAGTCATAGACGCAGTTGGATAACGTTCTATGTATTTTAACGTAATGTCCAATTAAATAGTTCAGTACCTTGTCATGATAGCATTGTTATGCACCCATGATGCGTGTCAAACATATCTATAATTTTTTATTGATCCATGCTAGTTTTGTGATGTTGTCACATGTTTTTACTATCATATTACATCATTTTTATGCATTTTGTTGGACTAACCTATTGACAAGATGCCCAGTGCCAGTTCCCTGTTTTTGTGCTGATTTTGTTGCAGAAAGTTATTTCTGGAAATATTCTTGGAATTGGACGAAAATTTGCGACGATCTTTTATTGAAAAAATAAGGACCGGAGCCAGAAGGGCGACCCGGGGGGACCCACAGGCCAGGGGCGGGTCCCACCCGTGGGTCTAAGGGGGGTCGCGGCCACAGCCCGCCTCTGCACCTCGGGCACCCCCTCGGTCGCCTCTGATGCCTATAAAATCATCCCCGACGAAAAAACCCTAACCCTCGAAGGATTTTTCCAAATACGATACAGAGCTCCGCCGCCATCGCCGACAAGTTTCGGGGGTTCAGAAGGTCCTGTTCCGACACCCTGCCGGGACGGGGATCGACCGCCGGGGCCATCTCCATCAACGCCGCTGCTTCCCGCGATGAGGAGGGAGTAGTCCCTCACCGGGGCTGAGGCTTATACAAGTAGCTATGTGGTTATCTATCTCTCCCATGATGTGATCTTCGTTGTGATCATGAGCTTTGTTACTATAGTTGAATACATGATGTTTCCCTATGTGTAATGGATATGATGTTGCTCAAGTGGTGTTATCTAGTATAATTTGGGGAGTCACCGTTGTGATCACTGTACCTCGGTGACAGTGTGGGTGCCGTGTGTGACTCTATGCATCAAAATTAGAGGGATCTTCATCATGAGTTTGTTCTTTATTATTGTTGGATTGAATAGATCATGAGGTTTCTTGATGCTTGTGTTATTAAAAAAAGAGACTATTCAAAAGAAATAGATTGTGGTGTTTGTTAGTACTATCTTTGGATGCGGATAGTGACAGCATGAAGTGTCCATAGATGTGGAATACGAACTTTAAGGTGTGCTTCTCGTAGCCCTACGCAATTCTCATCCTATTTGATCCACAAAACAATTATCTCCGAGTAACATCTACCATGCATGTGTTTTTGTGGGAACTATCATGTGTTTAATTATGTTAATGATGTTGAGAGTAGTCACTAGTGAAAGTATGAAGACTAGGCCTTGTTTCCAAGCCTTGATACACCGTTTTTAGTCACTTTTGTCACTTGTTTGCTTGCTGCCATTTTTATTACAGAATTACAAAATCACCTTTTACCATCCATATCACTTGCATTTTACCATCTCTTCGCCGAACTAGTGCACCTATACAACTGACAATTGTATTAGGTGTGTTGGGGACATAAGAGACTTCTTGTATCTTCATTGCAGGGTTGCTTGAGAGGGATATCTTTGACCTCTACCTCACTGAGTTCGATAAATCTTGGGTTACTCACTTAAGGGAAAGTTGTCGTTGTCCTACAAACCAGGCCCAACAAGTCTACAAGAATAGAAGCGTGTAGTAGACATCAGCCCACAATCTTGTCAATTTTCTGACTGTAATTTGTTTACCCAACACGTGTTCTTTTTATTGGAGTGTTACCACTAGCGAAGCTGGGAACCCCGGTCCATATTTATCCATCAACTATTTTCCGCGCCATTGCCTCTGTTATTACTATTGCTGCTACTACTTTACTGTTACTATTGCTCTCATATTGCTGTTGATTTCACATCACTTCTGTTACTAGTGTTTTTCCAGGTGTGGCTGAATTGACAACTCAGCTGCTAAGACTTATAAGTATTCTTTGGCTCCCCTTATGTAGAATCAATAAATTTGGGTTTTACTTCCCTCGAAGATACTCTGCGATCCCCTACACTTTTGGGTCATCAAGACTATTCTCTGGCACCGTTGTCGGGGACTTGAATAAGACTTCTCGAACTACCAAGTTTCCCGTCAACACGCCATCAGTCACCTCAAAGATTGTAAGCCTTACTATATTTCTTAAAATTTGTAATTTGACATATCATATCTCATCAAAGAATTATCAACGCGCATATTTTCAATTCTTTATTTGGTCAATGTGGGTCTCGACTCACCCAAATAACAATGTGAGCTCTGTGGTAATTCATTGGATATCATTTTTCTCCAACATTTGCGAAAAAATATAAAATTAGATGTATAACTCTTTACAAGTAACGACATAGTAACCGTTGTGGCGGACCTCTTATAAAGGAGTGTGTTTTCATTAGTATGGAGCTTTGTCTAACTACATAGTAACCGTTGGTTGCTGAACGAAACGCTCGAAATCCAAATTTCAAATATTTTGTCGCTTCTCCATTTTCTCACGTGATGTGTTGACTTTCATGCTTATTTCATCTGTCGCACATATCGGTTACCTCCAAAAGATTAGATGGATCATTTCCTATTACATTGTATGGGTTTGAAATAATGACCACTATGCTGATACACCTCTCGGTCGGAATTTAAAGATCGGAAGTACTACGCATACGACAATTACATGTACGATTCCAGTACGATGCAATATCCACAGTTGACTCCCTAGATTTGGCCCGACGCACGGAAGGCTCATCCGCAAGATTGATGAAAATCGTACGGAATTTGTCGTATGCATAGCAGCGCTCTTATTAAAGATTATTATATATAATTGGATTTAAACATGTTCATTGCAATTTGCCGGCGAGAAGGTATGGATTTGAGACATGTCCATTACCTTTGACTTGGAAAGAATTGTTTTACTGAACATTTGTTTGGTAGGTCGACACAGTTAACCTGCTTTTTCTTACTGTTAGACTTGATTGTCTTATGCCTCCTACACACTAGCTAAAAAAAATGAAGGGGCAAGTTAATTATGCACAAGTATGATTTCAAGCCTCCTCATTTATGAAAAGATCGAGAATTAAAAGTAAAAAAATAAAAGAAGAGGCGATTTAAATATGCATATGCACAGGTAGTGTGAGTTTTAATCGTCCTCATTGATAGCAAGGTTGGACGGACGGTCTGACCCGCTTCTTCTCCACGCACCCTCCCTGTGTGACTGTGTCCCTCTATCTGCAACAATCAACAGGAGCCCTCCGTTGGCGCCGGTGAGCTCAGCCTCCGCTCCAAACTTTTGGTGCGAAGTGCAAAACCAGCGGCGCGACCGCAGTTTCCCTGCCCTCTCCCACCGGCGAGGACGCAACCGGACACAGGCTGTTGACCATGGGGATGGAAATGGGAACTGTAACGGCAGAAATGGAAATTATGGAGTAGAGGGTCGCGACGCACGCACACGGCTGGGCTGCACTCCTTCCATCTCTGGGGACCGCACGCACGCATCCCCGAGCTCCCGGCCCTATAAATTGCGCCCCCCTGGACGTCCTCGAGACCATCGGCCATCCTTTCCGCTCTCTAGCCTGACATTGCTCTCTGCCTGCCGGCGGTGAGGAAGCCATTGTTCTTGGGGTGGGAAAGGTGGAGTTTCCAGAGGTTTGGGGTGCAGTTCTTGGGGTTTCTAGTTTCTTCTCCGGGGTTTTGGGTCCTGTTTCTTTCTTTCTTGGTGCGTGTTTCCTTATATGACCATGTTCGCTTTGTTTGCCGGTTGCGGTTGGTAGGGAAGAAGGTGCGTGGCGGAATGGACGGCGGTGACCAGAGGCACGGGAAGGAGCCGGTGGCGGCGGCGGCGGAGGCGGAGGCGGAGGAGAACGAGTTCCCGGTGGGAATGCGCGTGCTCGCCGTCGACGACGACCCCGTCTGCCGCAGGGTCCTCGAGGTCTCCCTGCGCTACTGCAAATACAGCGGTGAGCGCCCTAATTCCATTAGAACCAATCGAAGCTTTTCTTCTCTGGACTAACCCTTGCGGCTTGCTTATTATGCAGTGACGATGGTGGCGAACGGGGAGACGGCGCTGGAGATGCTGAGGGCGGCGGAGGGAGGCGAGGAGCAGTTCGACCTGGTGATCACCGACGTGCACATGCCGGGCATGGACGGCTTCAAGCTCCTGGAGATCATCGGCCTCGAGATGGATCTGCCAGTCATCAGTACAATTAAAACCCTCCTCTTGCTCTATCCAGCTTAATTTTGCCAGCTCGCGTTTCCCATATATTTGCTGTCTGCTGAGTTGACATTTGCTAGCTCATGCTATTTAAGAACGTTTATTAATTACTCCACAGCCCAGCCATGGGGTTAGCACTGTTTCCATATATGTAGATACATTGAGTCCTGGGGTTAGCGATGTTTCTATATATGTATATATGCATGGTAATTGGTAGTACACCCGAATCCTCGGGTTAGCAACGTGAGAACGATCCTCTAAATTTGGAAGGATCCTAGGGAGCCACGTGCACATATGTACGTGTTGCTCCACGCATGGTCTATTTTTTGTTACCACATAGAATCTAACGAACGGGATCATGTTTTGACCCGTACCGAATGGGTTAGGTGGGGGCATGGAGAGGGAGGAATTGGGTGTGGTCGAACCAACACGGTCCCATCTAAACGTTCACTAGTCAGATCGGATGGCCAGTGGGCGGGTGGGCAGAGCGACACATGATTTGGATGGGGGAGGGCGGGATCGGTGATGGTGGAGGTTCATGAGGGTGCTGGTAGAATATATTGGATTCTATATAATGTATCTTTTTTATTTTTGTGCCAAATCAACACATGAAGTCTAGAGTTTTATACCATACATAATTAAGGAAATTAAAATAAACTGATTGACTCATGATGAGTCTTCCAATAATTCATTATTAAATTCTTAGCTTCGACCAGCTCATCATTTATGTTAAAAAACAAACAATTTTATACCTCACGCATCCGTTTAATGGTCTTTAAATCGGTTTACTCTTGATAATAGCATATAAAGTAGGAGTACCACTTTTATGTACATACATTGAGTGGAGCTACCATGGACATCATATAAATTTGTAGTTCCATCAATTTTACAGAACGTGCAATAACAAATATTTCTTTTTCTAGATTGTAATGATAAAACTCTCTGTCGTGCCGTTTATATAGTACTTTCTACTAATGAAAACTGAAATGTCAGATGGCCACTTAACATGATTTAAAAAATTGCTTGGGTTGATAGCCTTAATTGGAAGTTGTAAACATGTTGTGATGGTCTCTACGCATTCTGTTACAGTCAGTTCTATAACCATATATTATTTTCTTTCTTTTTATTGAGTGTGTAAATGTTATGCCTTTTCTTGCTTTGAGAAATAGAACTGACCGTTGTTGTGATGCAATTTTGTCCATCATGTGTAACACATTTTCTTCCCCAATTGCGTTCTCATTTCAAAAATACCGATACACCTTTTTTCTGATCTGGGACAAAAGATTTCCAATTTTTCTAAATTTCCACATTCCAAAGCTAAGACTCTGACCATATGTCATGCAGTGCTATCTGCGAATGGAGAGAAGGCGACTGTGCTGAAGGGGATAAAACATGGGGCGTGTGACTATCTGGTGAAACCCGTGCATCTCAAGGAGCTCAAGCACATATGGCAGCATGTTATAAGGAAAAACCCTGGCCTTGTGAACCTCAACAACAGTGACAGTGATGATGTTGATCAGATGGTGGTGCAACCACCGGTGACTGCCGAGGGCGAGCAGGGTGGTGCAAAGAGCAAGAAGTGCTCGAAGAAGAAGAAACATGATAGAGATCATTCTGATGAGAACAAAGAGAGGGCCAGCGTGCCGACCACCAGGAAGAAGCCAAGGGTGTCATGGACCGGTGAGTTGCACGGCAGGTTTCTGGAAGTCGTCAATCAACTCGGCGTCGATAGTAAGATCTCGCATTTCATTGCTAGCGTATTCACCAAAAACAAAGTGTATATATGGTTCTTGGATATTTTGCATTAACCAAAAAAGTTATGATTATGTAAATGCAGAGGCGGTCCCAAAGTCAATATTGCAAATGATGAACGTCGATTACCTGACCAGAGAGAGTGTCGCGAGCCACCTACAGGTTTAATCTCTACCCTTGTGCTTAATTTCTATGCTTCTGTTCATATTATTTCTAGACTAACATTTTTTTTGTATATTCTTTCTTTCTTTAGCAATGCATCTTTTATATAGATCGATGTGTGTAGGAAGCCTTTTAATGAATTTTCCTCTGTGAAAATGTGAGATTATCAGATCTAATGCATGCCCCACATTTCCTAGCGTTTTTTTAAACAATGCAACACCTTCATATCGTTCTGTTTCCCACATGTCTTCCATTTCTTTCCCATGAGCACGAATCTCATATACATCCTTGCACATCTGCTTATTATTTCAGAAGTATCGAATATATTTAAAAAGGGTAGCCGATTATCCAATCAAGTCCACACCTCTCGGTGTTTCATCCACCTACTTGAACATGCGTCACCGGGGAAGCCTCTGCAATAACCGTGAACATCAGAGAGGACGGCCGTCGTCAACCGCTTGTTTCCCTTGCACGGATAGTCTGTACCTAGGTCCCCATGGTCTTTCCATCCAGCCGAGGAGCTGGACCATGGGCGCAGGCGGCGGCAATGGTGGCAGCACGTTGACATGGCTGCCCGACGACGCAAGATGGGGCCGCGCTTCAGGTCTTCCCGTGAACTCATTCACAGACACATCATCAGATCACGCAAGATGCGTCCTGCGTGGTAAGATGCTGGAGGCAAGCAACATGGCGCCTTCCTCCCATCCTGGCAACTCCTCCTTGGCAGAGATGCCAAATGGTGGGCTGTTTCAGCCTGCAAACCAGCAGCTCCAGGTGCAGCCTCCAGAACTTAACAGCCAGTTCTCCGGTCTGATGAACGCGGCGCCTTCTGCGGTCGGCGGCGAGCGTCGCGATGCCCAGTCTGCGTACCTTGTCGGAAGCTCTGGCTATCCCTGGCAAAACATGGCGCCGTCAGGTTTTCCTGGTCATATGGATGGAGCACCTCTGGCTCAGTCACAGGTGAACTTCCCCCAATTCAACCAGCAGCCAAGCTTTGGAACCTCACCCGGCCAGATGCCGATGTTTCAGAATGAACAGCAGAATCAGATGGCAGGAATCAACATCAACTCAGAGGATGTCTACAGTATGACGCCATTGTTCAACATGGCAAGCAACATGGCCCCAGAAGAGATGAGCAGTGACAACTTCTCACCGATGACTCAGATGGTTATTAATGATAATGATGGAAGCACCAGCCCTGCCTTGCCTGACCTTCAGGCGGACAGCTCTGTCGCGCCGCCGACTCAGATGGTTAATCCAGGGGATGCATCTGGTATTCTCCCCGTGCAAGAAGACCCAGCTGATCAGCAAGCTCCTGATGATCAGCCAACCTACAGCGATCCCTACTTCCTGGAGGATATTTTCAACGGCATGCTTAACCAGGTGATAACTTTTTCCTCATTCTTTCAGCGCACAATGCCTGCTCATTTCACATATGAATTTCCTGAGCAGATCAGGTGTATCTAAATCAAGCTTCTTTTCTCACAGCAGGACTTCAATGATGATGTTATCTTTCGTGGAGAATATTAGCTCGTTCGTTCGCCCCAAGCTGCTCGAGTGATGTTTCTGCATCGTGTGCAGGCCAGAAGCCGATCATCGGTCCGTGGTTCTTGCACATGATATCTGTGGACATTGTGTGAAAAAACGCCGAATTGTAGTAGGCTAGTTACAGCAGTGTGTGGGCTTCTATTTTACATCAGCTTTTAGATTTTAATCCGATGCTTGTGTTTTGGGCATCATAAATAACTTTACTGTTACCCAACGTCAAAGAGCACGTCGGGGTGTAATAATTGGCTATATGCATCGCCGATGCAGAGGAGGCCGGGGTAATGAAACTTCCAATTTAAGTTAAATGAGTTTTTGTTATGTCAGATGGAACCAGTTTTCATTTACTTGTTATGCTGCCTCTTTTTCCTTAAATTCCCCTGCAAATAAAAACATAGCCCCTGTCTATGACATGTGGCATCGCATCCGCACATCATAAACATAGCAGTTTCAGAAGTGACTATTCAAGTTTTGCATATGACACAAGTTATTTAATTTGCAGTTGCACTGATGTGTTCTCTTAATTTTCTGTGTCCATCACCCTGTAAAACAAAGGAGATTCCCTGTAATTCTCTAAGGAGCGAAACATTTCTTTTCCTTGACTGTGCAAATCAATGCCGCCTTCTTATTGCGATATGAGCGCAATGTCCTGGTTATACTGATCTATCCATCCCTGTATGATCTGAACCTCTTGTCTCCTTTGTTCTACCACCCAGTCTGGATCTTCCTTGGTTGCAGATCTGAAGTCCAAATGATGAGCCCCTGAACATCACCAGCACAACAAGTAAGTTTCAGACAAAAAGTGACTTAGCATATGTTCTGCTAATTCATGTTTTACCTTTCTCCGTGACAAGAGCAATGATGCTGGATGATATGTTCTTGAGCACCCTGATAGTAGTTTGAAAGGGAAATATCATTATTATTTACTGTAGCAAACTTGTTACCTGAATGACTGAAAACTATCAACATGGATAAAAAATTCGGATGGTGAATTCTTTTAATCCTACCCGCCTCGACTCCACGGATCGCGCATCCCATTGGAAAAGATGATGTTGCTCCCAAACCTCTTGAGAACTTGATAAATTTTCTGTGGTGAACAGCAGTACCGGGTGAGCACTTACAAGTTGCAACCCAACAATCGTTGGTACTGACTGTTCATATCTACATATATAGAGAGTATAAATCTAAAAAAGAATACTTACCGTGCCACCATATTCAGTAGTGATCCAGTGATCCCTCGGCCGAACTCCGTAGCCCTGCAGGCATTCCTCGGACCTCTCCTCGTAACTGAAGCCGGATGGCGGGAACATGCTCTCGCTCGACACGTTCATAGGCATGATCATCTCGGTGCAGGCCTGCACACAAGTTGTTTTAGAAGATACATACATACATTCTCTTTACCAAAAATATGATCTTGTGTAGACTTCCAGTGCTATCAGCACACCACTAATTCCTGTCTGTGAGGTTTCTCTACCTGCCAGCCCCAACCACTCAGGCCATGGGGATCATCCCCACCCTCCACCTCGAAGCACTTCTGGTCACCCGAGTAATTGTAGTACAGGCTCGCCGCCGCGAAAGCCTTGTCGACGACGTCTGCTCCCGCGGGGAAAGCGTCAATGATCTTGCACATCTGCAGAGAATTTCATTTGGTGTAATGCACACAAGAGTACTATTATGGTTTGTAAAGCATGTCACAACTGACTAACCTCCTTGACAGGGTAAGCAGGCAGATTCTCCATGAAATCGGCTGGTGTTGGATAGTCCGTCATGGCCGTGTACGAGAACGCCGTCCACATCCAGTTGATCAGCGAATCGACGTCTTGCACGGTCCTGAAACAATGTCATAGACTCAAGTTAACGCGCCGATACGGTATTTTGTGTTACTTAAACAAGGCACATAGACTAGGTTTTTTCTGTTATAAAGGGCGATATACTTTTTCGGAGAGTAGGTAGTGTGTTCAATGAGCAAACCTACTTGCAGGCTCTGAAGGTTTTGCTGAGCTCCAGGAGCCCTGTGGCGTTGGATCCCCTGTCATCAAGCACATCCCAGACTGACTTGATGACACTGAAGCAATTCAGGCTCTCAGACTGCAAAATTAGTTGGATGTTACAATCAACTACCTGTGTATTTCTTGGAAACTTCAGCTTGGGATAAGGACTAATCAGCAGGTGACTCATTCTCTTTGTTTGTTATCTATCTTTGTTTCTATCTTATTGGTAACAGCTGAGTCATCAAGAAATGAACAAAAGACAACATTTCTACAATTTTGGAAAAGCACTTAATTCAGTGTTTCTATTAAAACATGCCTTCTCAAGCAAATTGAGGAGCTGATCCTTGGGCACGGTTAAGCGTCGCGATCTAATCAAACAGCTGAATAATCACCAGCCATGAACTCATCAATACCTCACCTAGATGTCTACGTCATTTGCTGGTCGGTGACATTTCAATCAGGCATTTAAACTCAATCTTTTTTTTGGCACTCAGTATCTTGCTAATCAACATCTACATGCGTCATTTGTCATGAACGCAGTCAAGACCTCACCAAGATATCCACATCACTGGCCTGCCGGTGGCATTTCAAATCACCAACTTAAATTCCATGTTATCTTTTCTGAAAGATTCTAACCAAACACATTCAAGCAGCTTGGTCAGAACAAGTGCAAGGGCTGTCACCAATTCATAATCCATGACTGAATACCATTAAGGGGACACAAGGTACTGATAAGCTACAGGAAGAGAGACGTGCTACCGGACGGTAGCAAGTGAAATCATCGGTACTGCTCATAATTCAGAGCCGGCAACCGACCGTCATCTAGCAGCAGACGTACTACATGTCGATCTGCCGTGCGTCCTCAAGACCAATGATTTTTACCAGTGACGGTGGCCCATCCAGAAATTATTTGACCGGTGCCACTGTACCAGCCAGAAATGATTTGACCAACTAATTTTTGAGAAAAAAATGCAAATAGTGATACTGTTATTGTGGAGTAAAATTGCAGTAGCACCTTGAAGTCCTGCGAGACGGCGTCGTAGAAGCTCGACCACGGGGTGATGTCGTCGAACTGCAGGATGGGTGCAGAGGACGCCAGGGCTCCCATGGCGACGTGGGGATACTTGAGCCTGAACCATGAAGCCAGCACTACAGACACACAACAGCCGGCCATCACAGACACAAAACAACATTAGTCTCTTCCTAATCGTGACAAAACTCTGATCCGGCACCGTGTAAAAAACAAACCAAAAGATCCAGACCCATGTCGGGCGGAATAAACGGGATGGGACGGCGATGTGCTTACTGCCGCCGTAGGATCCGCCGAAGACGACGACGGGGGCGTCGGGGACGGAGAGGTTGTGCTTGAGGCTGGTGATGAGGACGGCGAAGTCGGCGAGCGCCTGCGTGGAGGTCAGGTAGCCCAGCGTGGCGGCCGACTTGTACGAGCCGTTCCCGAACGGCATCGACTCCCCGTAGAAACGGTGCTGCCATCGCAGACAAAACCCACACTGTCAGTGATCGATCACTGTTTACTGTTTAATTATGCAGAAATAGTTAAGCTTAACCAATGCTTAAACAAAACCAAAAACAGCGTCTTTTGTGTGCAGCTAACGCGATCGTCTTTGGATAAAAAATGGGTCTCGATCGAATCAAACGCGACGCGATGCGGCGGGATTACCGATGACACGCCGAGCTTAGAAAATTCCCATGGCGGACGGACGGACGGACGGACACGGTACGGTGCGTACCTCGATGAAGACGAGGAGGGCGCCGAACTTGGGCGCGATGTCGAACATGAAGCCGGTGTTGGTGGCGAACCACTCGATGTCGCCCTCGTTGCCGGTGTACACGAACAGCGGCCCCGCGGCGCCGGCGCCGGTGCCGGTTTGCGCCAGAAGGTGTCGTTGAGGAGGTACTTCTGGGAGAAGACGCGGGAGGCGTTGGGCGTGAAGGTGAAGTGGTCCAGCTCCTGCGGGAAGTAGTGCGCCGTGAAGGGCTTCGCCGCGGCCGCTGTGGCGTTGCCGCTGCCGTCTGCCGCGACTGGGACGGCGTACCTGCGGCTCGAGCGCTGGTGCTGCGGCAGAGGAGAGATCCCTGCAGGGAACGCAGGACGCGCTGCCGCTGCTGCGGGCGACAACGCCGCCAAGAAGAAGACGAGCAGCAGCGCCGGGACGGCTGCGAGGGGCGCCATTTTTCGCCCCGCTCTGCAGCTGCAGCTCTCTCGCGTCACCGCGCGCGCTCGTGTGGAGTTTAAGAAGGAGGAGAAGCGCGCGCGTGCGAGAGAGTGGAGACGGTCGTGTCCGTCGTCGTCGTGCGCCGCATTGTTACATCTACAGTGCACATATCCTAGTTTGGTTCGCCCTGTCGTGGAGGGACTCGAGCGATTTTACTCTGCTTCAAACTTCAAAGCATATTTTCTTCCAGAGCTTGGAGACGACTCGACACGACACGAGAGCATGGCGCCTTTACCTGTCGATCCTGTTCCTGTCGCCACGGACCGACGAGGGCGACGCAGTGCAGGCATTTCCTCGCCGGCCACATGATGTGCTCGCGAATTGACTCAGACAGCCGCGTCGCATCACCGTTCGCGGCGCGCGCGTGCGCACGGCGTCTCTGGAAGTCGTCGCCGAAGACGAATCAAACGATGCCGTGACAAGAAGAATGCGCGCGCGCGCGTCTGGCTGGCTGGGGTGCACGAAAGCGCTAGCTTGTCTTTCGCCGGTGACCGGGTTGCCTGGTGACGATTCCCCGGAGCAGAATACATATCACGACAACAATTGGCTATACAGAATTGACATGTCATATATAATCAACCATATAGCCAATATGTATAATATTTAGTTATAAAAATGTGTTACTTTATTGAGCCATGGCCCATCTCACACTCTCACAAAGTGCTTAGTGTGGACTTTGCAGGAAACGGTGCCTCGTATCAGAGGCCCGGGTACGTGTTAAATAGGATGGGAAAAGCCCCCATCGTAGCATTTACATAAGTGGATCATTATTACAGGGAGAGGAAATGAAAAGGTACAGTAGTGGATAATGAATACAGGGAGAGGAAACAAACCGTTCAACACCCCCCTTAATCTAAACCTTGGAACTCTTGGAAAGATTTAGATTATACTTGAAGTCCTCGAAATTCTTAATCGGTAGTGATTTGGTAAAACCATCTGCGATTTGGTCTTTGCTAGAGATAAACCGAATGTCAAGTAACTTGTTTGCAACTCTTTCACGAACAAAATGAAAATCGATTTCAATGTGTTTGGTACGAGCATGGAACACCGGATTTGCAGATAAATAGGTGGCACCAAGGTTGTCACACCATAAACAAGGCCGTTCTTGGAGATGTACACCCAATTCTTTGAGTAAAGCTTCTACCCATATTAATTCAGCAGTGGCATTGGCAAGAGTTTTATATTCTGCCTCTGTACTAGAGCGAGACACTGTGGGCTGTTTACGAGCATTCCATGAGATCAGATTAGATCCAAAAAAAAAAAAAAAAGATAGCAAAGCCACCCGTAGAGCGTTTGCCATCAAGGCATCCAGCCCAATCCGCATCTGAGAAAGCACTAAGAAGGGTAGATGGGGTATTTTGAAAGGTGAGACCAACTTGTAATGTACCTTTAACATACCGCAATATTCGTTTGGCCGCTGTCCAGTGAGCAGTAGTAGGTGCATGGAGAAATTGATAGACTTTATTTACTGAAAAGGAGAGATCTGGACGTGTGAGTGTTAAATATTGCAAAGCACCAACGATGCTTCTGTAGTGAGAGTTATCATCAAGACCAAGAGGCGTGCCATCTGCAAGTGACAATTTTTCCGAAGATGATAATGGTGTAGGACATGGTGTACACTTACTCCTGTCCGCTCATGTAAGCAAATCAACAGCATATTTCTCTTGTGTTGAGATAGGTGTATCATCTATTTCTTAACCTCGATGCCCAAAAAGAAGTGAAGATCCCCCAAGTCTTTAAGAGCAAAATTTTGATTGAGATCTCGTAAGAGAGCCGTAATTGCCTTGTCTGATGAGCTGGTCACAATGATGTCATCCACATAAATTAACACAAAGATAGTAATCCCAGATTTACTATAGATAAATAGAGATGTATCTGCTCTAGATGATGTGAAACCAAGTTCCTGAAGTTTGGAGCTGAGTCGAGAATACCAGGCACGAGGAGCTTGTTTGAAACCATATAAAGCTTTATCGAGTTTGCAAATATGATGCGGAGCTTGAGGATTTTCAAACCCAGGAGGCTGTTTCATGTAGACTTCCTCTTCCAGAACGCCATGTAAGAACGCGTTCTTAACATCTAGCTGTTGTAGGCTCCAACCTCGAGAGACAGAAATAGTAAGCACCAGATGAATAGTAGCTGCTTTTACCACAGGACTGAATGTGTCCTCATAATCAATAATATAACGTTGTTTTGAAGCCTTTTGCAACAAGACGAGCTTTGTACCTGTCAATAGTATCATTAGAGTTTTTCTTGATGCGATAGACCCATTTGCAATCAACCACATTTTTGTTCGAACTAGGTGGTACAAGATGCCATGTCTTGTTGCGCATAAGTGCCTCATATTCTTCCTTCATAGCATGACTCCAATTATGATCGCAAGAGCTTCAGAAAGATTATATGGTTCTCCTGTAGTATTGATCATGCACCACGGAACGGTACCATCAGTGAGTATTCTTGGTTGTCGTATTCCCTTTTGAAGGCGGGTGCGAGGTTCACGAACAGGAGGTGCTACAGGACTTGGAGAAGCAGAAGATCCAGAAGAATAATCATTGTTTGCCTCTGATCCCGACGCAGCAGATTCGCTTGCCGCAGAGGATCCAGACGACCTTGTGTGGCTGGAATTAGGCGCAGAAGATCCAGAGGTTTTTGTCCCGGATGGAGATCTGTCGGGTGTCATGGCAGCGCGGGACTGGCGAGGAGACGCATGTAGATCGGAGTCAGCAGTGGTTGGCCTCGTGGTACTCTGGCTTGGCGACATGGCAGCGTGGGAGGGGCCGACCAGGCGAGATGCCCCGAGGAAGATGCCATCTCCAGATCCGAGGCAGATTTATGCACAGAAGCTGCAGGAATATTTCCATCGGGATCAGTAGGAGCAGGAAAATTGCTAGATGCACCCGAATCTGTCTGAATTTTCTGAAGTATTGGATGTGCCTTCTGAAATAAAAGTTTCTGTATATGTGTCCGCATCTGCCTCGGCTTGTTCCTCAAGTGTAGCTACCTGTGGAGGGTTAGTAGTAGAAGTAATAATCACATGGTCATTAGTTTGCATCCCCTCATGTTCGGATGATAAAGGTGGAGTGGTGTGTGGTAATAAAAGAATTTCTTCTCGGAGGCGAGCACCGGCATTAGGATGAAGATGAGCAAAAGGAAAAATATTCTCATCAAACACAACATCCCGTGAGATATATACACGACCAGTAGATGTATCGAGACATTTTACTCCTTTATGCCGAGGACTATAACCCAAGAAAACACATCTTTTGGAACGAAAAGAAAGTTTTCGTTGGTTATAGGGACGAAGGTTTGGCCAACATGCACACCCAAACACACGAAGGGAATCATAATTGGGCTTAATATTGAGAAGTTTTTCAGTTGGGCTCATGTGATTGATTACTTTAGTGGGAATTAGATTAATAAGATAGGTGGCGGTTAGGAAAGCTTCATCCCAAAATTTAAGCGGCATGGAAGCATGAGCGAGTAAGGCAAGACCAACCTCAACAATATGATGGTGTTTATGTTCAGCGGAACCATTTTGTTGATGGGCATGAGGGCAAGACACATGATGTGTGATGCCAACTTTTTGAAAGAAAGTATTAAGTTTCTCATACTCACCACCCCAATCTGTTTGCATGGTGATTATTTTGCGACCAAATTTACGTTCAACAAATTGCTGGAAGTTAAGAAAGACTTGATAAACATCAGAACGTTTTTTAAGCAAATATATCCAAGTAAATTTGCTAAAGTCATCAATGAAGCTCACATAATATAGGTGTTTCCCAACAGAGGCCGGGGCTGGACCCCATACATCAGAAAATATTTGTTCCAATGGAACAGTGGACACACTAGTAGAAATTGGATAGGGCAGCTGATGGCTCTTGGCTTGTTGACAGGAATCACATATGTAAGGTTTTATTTCTGGTTCATAAGAAAGTTTATTTTTCCGCAATATTTGCTGAACAATAAAGGACGATGGATGCCCTAGATGACCATGCCAAGTTGACGAAGTAGGCTTGATAATGACAAAGGCATGCTTGAGAGACCCTGTGGTGGAAGGCATGATCGGGTAGAGTCCTCCATGGGATGGTCCTTTAAACATAATTTTCTTGGTGACCTGATCCTTGATTAAAAAGAAAAAAGGGTGAAATTCAAGAAGTACATGGTTGTCAAGGGCAAGTTTATGAACTGATACAAGATTTTTGGATGTAGTGGGAATATGTAAGATATTATTGAGAGAAAAAGAACTACGAGGGGTGTGCAAAGTAGAGTGACCAATATGAGAAATTGACATACCATCACCATTTGCCGTGTGAACTTGGTCACGCCCCGTGTAATTTTCACGAGTTGTCAATTTGTGCAATTCGTCGGTGAGATGATTGGTTGCTCCTGTGTCAATTTACCAATTTGTATCCACTCCATAGGAAGCAATGTTTGCACCTTTGTCATCTGTATGAGAATCATCATCATCATTGTTATCTGAATACCTCCACCAACACTCACTAGCCGGGTGCCCATACTTCTTGCATATTTGGCAAGTGATGTCCTGACGAGGTGAGGGTATGCGACCACGACCACGTCCACGACCTCTTTTTGGTGCACCACGACCTGGTGGAGGACCAACATGGCGTTGTTGCTGTTGGCCACGGTGCTGCCAATTACCACCACGAGAATTCTGCCTATAATTATTGAATTGACGACAACGGATTGCTGCATTAGCAGATGACTGAAACTCCACAGTTTGTCCTGTTTCGGCAAGCATTTGGTTTCTGTAATCATATGCGGTGAGCTGCTCACATAGATCAGAAAGTGTGGTGTTGGGATTGCCATTAACTGAAGCAACGAGAGCATTATATTCTCCATCAAGACCACCAATTATGTACTCCTTCAACTCATCATCGTCGATAATCCGACCAGCTGCAGCAAGTTCTGATGAAAAACTCTTCATCAAGGAGATATATTTGATAGCCGACATATCTCTTTTCTTGGTGTTAACGAGTTTTCCACGCAGCATATTAACACGTGCTTTAGATTGTGAGGCAAACAGAGTTTCAACAACAGCCCATATAGCAGCAGCATGTTCTAATCCGAGCACATGGGCAAGAAGATCCTTACTGAATGATTTTGTGAGATAGCTGACGACCTGTTGATCGCGCTCAATCCAGACATCATAGGCCAGATTGGGGATGATTGTCCTGCTGCCTTCAACTTCTGCCTCCAAGGTTATTGCAGGTGCTGAATCGGAGCCATCCAGCAGCCCCATGACACGAGCACCGCGGAGTGTTGGAAGAACTTGCATCTTCCAGTACGGGTAATTTTCCCGAGTGAGTTTCTCCGGAGGAGAGGAACCCAGCAGCGCCACAAGAGACCCTGTCGAGGAGGAGGACGCCATGGGGAGGGAGGGAAGGCAGTGATCGTTGATCGTAACCAGCGATCGAGGAGATTTTGGTGTTTCTTAGATTAGATCGGAGCCAGACCTCGGAAGAGGTGGCTCTGATACCATGTGGACTTTGCAGGAAACGGTGCCTCGTATCAGAGGCCCGGGTACGTGTTAAATAGGATGGGAAAAGCCCCCATCGTAGCATTTACAAAAGTGGATCATGATTACAGGGAGAGGAAATGAAAAGGTACAATAGTGGATAATGAATACAGGGAGAGGAAACAAACTGTTCAACACTTAGAAGCGTCTTGAGCCCGCTTATCTTCTGTCTTCTCCTTCTCTCTTGCATAAGAACCCAACTAAGAAATAATATATCGTTTAAAGCCTTATAGCCCATTCACGTGGCTTTACTGTAGTTGCTCTTAGCGAACCCAAATATGTACGCTTCTTTTGGCACGGGAAAAGCCCAAAGGCAAGTAAATTAGTAAGGTTGTGTGCACGGATTTACACATTACGACCCAAGAAAAAACAAAATTACAACCCAGTCATGCAAGATTGCATACAGGAGCTAAGAAGAAAAGCTAAATATGCGATCAGGTCACCGAGCGACTTTCGAATCCGGGCACCATCGACGCTGACATAAACTATGCCGCTTAGGGCAAAGCTGAATAGATCTCTCGTATCGAGGTCGAAGAAGATACTTCGTGACTGCACAAACACCGGGAGAAACTATGAATCCCGATCCACTTTCCACCATCATTGCTTTCGTGTTACTATTACTACTGTTCTCAAATCACTGCTACTTTAACCCCTCTTGTGTTACTTGTGCTTCTCCAGGTGTGGCTGAATTGACAACTCAGCTACGAAGACCTCTAAGAATTCTTTGGCTCCCATTGTATCGAATCAATAAATTGGGTTACACTACCCGTGAAGACTACTGGGATCCCCTATACTTGTGGGATATCAAGAGTTTTCTGGCGCCGTTGCCGGGGAGCCATAACTCTACTTATTGGTTCACTTGGGAAGTACCCACTTTCTCTCTACTCTCTTTATTGTGCTTGCTATCAATGGTTAACTTCTTCGAAACTAGATCCTATTGGCAAGGCGGGTTCATGGAGGAACAACGAGAATATTATAAGGAATACTGATTGTCTCAAAAAGGGATACACTTATGGAAAATAATTAATACTCTAAACAATTATGCTAGCGACTTGTCCTTGAACAATGATATATCTTATTGCTGTGATAAGAAAATACTAGAAATATTTCAAAGAATTTTATTTGGCATCTATAATTTCTCAAAAAGAAATACAAGAAATATAACTATGGACTTTATTTGGCATGTAAAATTCCTCAAAAAATACAACAAATATTTCTATGATATTATTTGGCATATAAAAGTGCTAAAAAAATACAAGAACTCTATCTATTTTATTTGGCATAAAATTTTCCTCAACAAAATACTAGAAAAATATTTTAATGGATTTTATTTGGCATATAAAATTCCACAGAAAATACAAAAAAAAAATTTATGGATTTTATTTGCCATAAAAAATAGCTCAGCAAAATACAAGAAATAATTTTATGGATTTTATTTGGGTTGTAAAATTCCTAAAAAATACAAGCAATATTTCTATCAATTTATTTGGAAACTAAAATCTTGAAACATGTGTATGAATTTTATTTGGCATCTAAAATTTCTCAACAAAACACTAGAAAGATTTCTATGGATTTTAATTGGCATCTATAATTCATCAAAAAAATACAAGAAATATATCTATGGATTTATTTGCAATCTAAAATTCCTCAACCAAACACTAGAAATATTTATATGGGTCTTATTTGAGTTCTAAAATTCTTCAAACAAATACAGGAAAAAATTATATGGATTTTACTTGGTATCCAAAATTTCTCAACAAAATACTAGAATTGTTTCTAGGGATTTTATTTGGCATCTAATATTCCTCAAAAAACACTATAAATATTTAGATGGATTTTAGATGGCATCCAAAATTCCTCAAAAAATACTTGAAATATTTCTATCAATTTTATCTGGTATCTAAAATTCCTCAAAAAAATTAAGAAATATTTCTATGGATTGCATTCGGCATTTTAAATTCCTCCAAAAAATACAAGAATTATCTTCATGGATTTTATTTGGCATAAAAAACAATACTAGAAATATTTGTATGGATTTTATGTCGCATTTAAATTCGCTCAACAAAACATTACAAATATTTCTATGGATTTTATTTAGCGTCTAAAATTTCTCGAAAATACAAGAAATATTTCTATGGATTTTATTTTGGATCTAAAATTCCTCACAAAATACAATAAATATTTATATGGATTTTATTTGGTATTTTAATTTCCTAAAAAAATATAAAATATTTAGATGGATTTTATTTGGCATCTAAAATTCCTAAAAAAAACATTAGAAACATGTCCAAAAATTTACTTGGCATCTAAAATTCCTCAAAAAGTACAAGAAATATCTCTATGGATTTAATTTGGCATCTAAATTCCCCCAAACAAATACAAGAAATATTCTATGGATTTTATTTGGCATAAAAAACTACACAAAAACCAATACTACAAATATTTATATGGATTTTATTTGGTATCTAAAATTTATCAACAAAATACTAGAATTGGTTATAGGGATTTTATTTGGCATCTAATATTCCTCAACAAACAATATAATATTTAGATTGATTTTCGTTGGCATCTAAAATTTCTCAAAAATTACTTGAAATATTTCTATGAATTTTATTTGGCATCTAAAATTTCTCAAAAAAATCAAGACATATTTCTATGAATTTTATTTGGCATCTAAATTCCTCCAAACAAATACAAGATATATTTCAATGGATTTTATTTGGCATAAAAAATTACACAAAACCAATAATACAAATATTTATATGGATTTTATTTGGCATCTAAATTTCCTGATCAAAACATTAGAAATATTTCTATGGATTTTATTTGGCATCTAAAATTCCTCAAAAATACAAGAAATATTTATATGGATTTTATTTGACATCAAAAATTCCTCAACAAAACACTAGAAATATATCTATGGATTTTGTTTGGCATATAAAATTCCTCAACAAAATACGAGAAATATTTCTAGGGATTATATTTAGCATTTTAAATACCTTAAGGAAACACTATAAATATTTAGATGGATTTTATTTGGCATATAATATTACTCCAAAAACAATAGAAATATTCCTATGATTTTATTTGGCATCTAAAATTCCTCAAAAATACAAGAAATATTTCTATGGATTTTATTTTGCATCTAAACTTCCCCCAAAAATACAAGAATTATTTCTATGGATTTTATTTGGCATAAAAATACTCAAAACCATAATTGAAATATTTGTGTGGATTCTATTTGGCATCTAAAATTTCTCGAAAAATACTATAAAAGTTGTTATAGATTTTATGTGGAATCTAAATTCCAGAAAACAAATACAAGAAATTATTCTATGGATTTTATTTGGCATCTATAATTCCTCAACAAAATACTAGAAATATTTCTATGAATTTTATTTGGCATAAAAAATTCCAAAAAAAAATTATGAATTTTTGTTGGCATCTAAATTCCTCAAACAAATACAAGAAATATTTGTATGGATTTTATTTGCCATCTAAAATTCCTCAACAAAATACTTGAACTCTTTCTATGGTTTTATTTGGCATCTAACATTCCTCAACAAAATACTAGAAATACTTCTTTGGATTTTATTTGGCATCTTAAACTCCTTAAAAAACACTTGAAATATTTATATGTGTTTATTCGGCACCTTCAGACCCTAAAAACAGTAGAAATATTTATATGGATTTTATTTGGCGCCTAAGATTCCTTCAGAAAATACTAGAAATATTTCGGTGGATTTTATTTGGCATCAAAAATTCCTCAAAACAATTAATAGAAATATTTCTATGGATTTTATTTGGCATCTAAAATTCCTCAAACAACACTACAAATATGTATATGGATTTTATTGTTTGTCTACAGTTCCTGAAAATAATATTAGAAACTTTTCTATGGATTTTCTTGACATCTAATATTCCTCAAATAAAAATACTATGAATATTTCTATGGATTTTACCTTCTGTCTATATGAGATGATGGCATAATTTCCAAACGCCCCTACTCCCCCACCAATGTCATATTTCAGTTGTGTGAGAAACCATAGCCACCTAGTTATCTCCTCCTTGTCAACAAGACCGAAGGAAATGTGATATATGTTATTGTTCGCATCATTTCCAATGGCAGCAACAATATGTTGTACTCTTGTCAAATTTATGAAACATCCATCTGGATCTGCAATAAGCAAAGGATCTGTAAGAAATTATCTTGGAATCAAACTATATATTATACAACATAACAATTGTTTAACTTGTCAATAATTTGTATACATCCTTTGAGAAATACACTCGTCCACGGCAGGACCCACTCATCAGAAGTGTGGTTAAACTCATCTTTCATAAGGTTCAATGCTATTTTTAACTTGGTTACGTAGGACAGGTGGTTTTATGCATCCAAATCCAAAACAGTGGTTTTTTTAAACACTAGCCTCAGTTGTGGTGGCTATTTGTACTTTTCTCCATATACGCTGGCAAAGGTGCAGAAATACCACGTACAACAGCCCTGACAAAGAAAAAAAATGTCATTGTCGTGTTCATTGGTTGTATAAGTTGGCGGGTGCGGTTTTGTCCCCATTGTATGTTTTTGTATCAACACTCGGCCTTGCAAACTAATACAGCCACGCGAGTACGTGCGAAAGAATAGAAAAAACAGCCTAATCTATGTAAGCTTAATTCCATGGAGCTTTGGAACGAACGGAATGTGAGGGTCTTCAAGAACTTGGGGTGGTGTTCCGCTTGTTAGCTTAATCTTTGTACTCTAGCTCCTTATTCGATGATTTAAGGCAAATATTTTCCCTTTCTTTCAAAAAAAGATTCTTGCATGATATCAAACTGTCAATGCAGAGGGAGCACAATATTCCTTCACTTTTCACTCATGCAACGGTATCAATGGTTCAATACACATAGTATGACTGTACGGGATAGATATGATGGGCTTCCGTATCACTTTTTTTTTCGAATTGTCTCGCTCACACTCATGAATTCAGCCAATCATTTCGTCTCCAGACCCGAGCTGTACACTTGCACAGTACATCTACATGCAATGTTACTCCCTAGCTACTTGCATCGCCTCATCATGTCCCCCAACAAACGAGCGTCTCACCAATAGAGCTAGGCTAGACAAGATTTTACACGGGCGAGCAATGAGTAATCCCCTAGCTAGGCCAAATTCGAAAGAGATAATTTGCACTTTCGGTGCAGAATCCAGCAGGAACACCCAATCCATTGAGCTTTGCACTGGTGGAATCTGCGCACAGGGCAGGCTAAAATGGCTATTACTCGAGCCCATCATGTGATCCGTACTCCGGCGGTCTCAATGATTCCAACCTTTGACCTAGATAGAACCACACAGAGGACAAAGGTCGTTCAGAAGATAAACCGTGGACTGCTCCATATATACCAAATGACCCAAAAAAAACACTCCGAATATTGAAATGTATTTCATCTAAAAATATCGAAACGTATAGCTCAGATATATATTATAAAACCGTAAAAATGATCATGATACATTGATTCAGATTAAACTGCCCAGAACATTTTTGTGACCCTTTATTTGTGTTTTCGTGGCCAGAGGCGACACTGGTCTGCATCAGTCAGAAAAAAAAACAATACTTTGACGTTTGAGCAGACACTTCCGAGATGCAGAAAATATAGGATCGTGGAACTAGTTCGTGCACATGGATACTGGTCGTCAGAGACATCGAGATCAACATAACGTAGTGGCGCCAGTGCCACGAGCGTGCCCATCCCTGTTGGCGTGCTGGCACCGGCCCAGCAGCAAGATAGAAGGATGCCACGAGCCCACGACGCGCAGGGTTGCAACAGTGACTCTCCGCACGGCGCAGTTGCAGTCTTGCAGAATGCAGAGCAAAAGGCTCTTCTTCTATTGATATGCGCTCACTTTGTCTATAAATCATGAAGAACCACACAATCAAATCGTCACCGGCGGGAGGGTTCTTGTTTCTTATTTCAGTCTTTATCGGGGTGGAGAGACGGGTGACATCCCAATGTCTAAAGAGCGTATGACGGTGGTGACATCCCAATGTCTAAAGAGCGTGCGACGCTGCAGAGAGCGCGTGGAGTTGTGTGTCCGACGTATCTCCTGCAATCTAGTCGGTCAGATCTCATATCTCTTAGTTGCCACTCTGGTGTGCTAGTCTTTTGAGTTTTTAGCACGACGACTTTCTGACAGTCTAATACAACAAACTCTACCACCATAAACTTTGGCCAGCTTCAACGAGGGAGGGGTAAGGACATGACTTCGGCTCACTTCAGTGCTTGTAATAATCACTAAGCAGTCTAAGGACCTGTTTATAATTACTAATACTCTTGGAAATCTTTGTACTGCTGATGACTACTAATAGATCAGTTGCTCTTTTCACACAAAAAATATGACGAACAAAAGGGTCAACGCTCTGCTTTGCTACACGGTCAACACAGAGTCCTAGTAAGGATCATATTCTGAAATTTCGATTAAATCAAACAGACATGACAAATGTAGCATGGCATTGGATTATTATAGCAAATTTATGTTACTAGATTACTTGAAGCATTGAAAGCTTAGCACGGTCGGTTTTAACATCATTGAATCGAATCCAACTTCTGGACAATCAGAGAAACCATCCACCACGGGGAAGAGGTCTGGCGCTCAGGCCACGCGGGAGACATATGTTGCAAGCATAAGCAACTTCATAATCAAGAATTTTAAGACAACAAACTTTTTTTCATTCCATAGAACAAGTTACAATATACAACAACTCAGTCAAACAACACAAATGGAGTTTGAGGTTTCAGAACGCTCCATGTCACAGGGATGTACTCAAGACCAGACTAGGATAGATGAAAGGCAAAAGAATCAGATTGGACTCTTGATTACATAATGCTGCCCAGGGAGATGTCACCTTGCTCATGAAGACAATTCAAACCCTATTACGTGTATCCAAAGGCCAACCGAAATCATTCAAGATGAGCGTACAACTACAACCATAACACATTGAGAAACGCTTCAAACTTAACAAAAGGGAAGTGGAAATATCAGTTCAACGGTTCAGAAAATATACTACCTGTCACTATTAACATGAACAATCCGGTAGCATCTTTCTTTGTAGCATATGAAATACTGGTAACTTGCTGAAATTGAACCATCATAGTACGAGAAATAATGCAAATGGTAATTTTAAAAATATCTTCGACAGGAACTACTCCCTCCGTTCCTAAATATAAGATGTTTTAACTTTTACAAATGGAAAGTGGGACAGATGTATCTAGACATGTTTTAATGTACATGTACACTACTTTTAGTCCGAATCTAGACAACATGTGAATATCTAAAACATCTTATATTATGGAACGGAGGGAGTACATCATAAGACGGGCAATTTACTCCTAAACAGGTTACTAATGAGTAAGGGAACCAAACTTTAGGAGACGAAATGTCTTAAAACAGATTAAACAAGTGCAATTCACTCTCAAACAGATAACCATAGAACCAAACTTTTTAAGATGTCTTCCAAGGGTATCAACAACATCAGACAAATCACACATGGAACTAATGAAGTGATATTCAAAACATAAATGATTTAAGCTGAAATTTGTAATCATACATGGTCTGCCTCTATTTCACCTGAAATGTGTAACACAAAAATGACCAGAAAAGGAACCTGAAGTTCGCTGAACATCAAGACATAGCAATAGAAAGTCGTATACATTGAACAGAAAAGGGAAGCAGACAGAAATCCATGTACAATCTAGATGGAATTACAAGGATATAATGGCATCTGAAAAAATCGCTCACATTCACAATCGATTACAAATCTCAGACTTGCTCCAGTACGACCACATTCATGATCAGATACAATGGTACACAGGTAGAGACAACTCTCATGTACCTCTGAGGAATCCAATTAAAAGAAGAAGAAAAACTACAGTAATACATGACAAAGCATCATCATGCCTCACCAGCACTGGAGTACTTATCTGTGCATGTGTGCAATCACAAATGGCAAGATGGAATCAAAGAAGAGGCAAACATAGAAACAGGGGAAGTGCTGCAGAGTAAGTTGCAAAAAATGTATTCCAGAAATAAAAAGGTGAGAACAAAATTAACAAAATATACACTAAACCAATTGTGGTATATTCTATTGCTGATGCAATGCAATAAAGGTATACAAGAGAGAAAACCTTGCATAGAAAGCTATAAACACTGCAGCATAAATAAGCAAAACACTTCATACACAAACAATTAAGGAAATTCTGCAGCACGTTATGCTTATAGACCAGTAAAATTGCAAATGAGTGGGCGATTCGCCATTGCTTGATCATATAACCCTAACTCCATCATCTCTTATCACGAGATGAACCCGTTTTTACTGTGGAGCTGCCCTGGTTATCACTCAACAAGAATGACCGTCCAAAGAAAGAACAAGCAGTTCAAGAGATCAATAAGGATCATACAAACGAGAGTTGATCCATACAGGTGCCGCGATTGCTTGAAGGCACGCTTATTTCAGCCACGGTCAGTCATCATCACCCCTAAATCGTGCGAATCAAAGAAGCCGTAAATATAAATACAGAACCGAAAAACATCGCACATTGTGCTTGGGACCAGTATAACTGCATTTGAGTTGGGCTCAGATTCGCCTTTGCTTGATCATGCAACCCTACCCCAAGCGTCTCTCATCACCAGATCCATATGTTTTTTACTCTAGTGAATCTGTCCTGGTTATCACTCATAAGAACGACCGTCCAAGGACAGAGCCACCAAAATTAGCAAATGATCGAAACAGCTCTGAGAGGAGGGAGGGAGGGTCCAGTTTGGTACCCACACACACCTCGATTGCTCAAGGGTGTGCTTATCAGCCATGGTCAATCATCACTGCCCCTCATCACGATTCCGTTCCTTGATTATAGAGCGAAGTGTCAATTACACGTTCGCTGGCTGCCTTAAATGCTCGAAAGCAAGCCTCACCCAAAAATCTTGTCAGGCAACAAACCAGCAGTCGACACCGCTGGTTCCGCGCCTACTCCTTAGGGTTCCCAGCACCAACCTGCTCAGTTGGACGCGGCACCCTTAGAGGGGGGACCTGGAACCAGCGAGCCTTCAGATGCCAAACACTCAATATAGTATAGGGCTTGCAATTCCGACTTATAAGATGTTTTGGATATTTCAATATCAAATACATACAGACTCCATGAGTGAACAACCGCGTCTAGATAAACTTTGTACTAAGGGTGTGTTTGGTTCAGTGGCTATCCCCTAACTGGTTAGGGATAGCCACTTTTTTAGTGGTTGCCATCCGTTTGGTTTAGAGGTTTAGAGCGGATAGGGATAGCCAGATTCTGAGAATATACCCATAAAAACTGGTTGAGCTGCTCCTCCAAAAAGTGCTGGACGAGCCCAACCACTTTGCGGCTTGCTCACCCCCGAAGCGTTTCCTCTCGCTCACCTCTCCAAAAGCATCCGCTGCCTAATCTTATCCCCTCCCGTCTATCGTTCTCACTTCTAATGGCGGTGGCGGCGGCGCTAGATCAAGCGACCATGGTGGCGCATCTCTCCCGGCATTTCGCACGCAAGCATCTGAAGAGGAGCTGGAACACGCGGGTGGGCGGCAGAGGCGCCGCAAGGCCACGCGAGCCGGCGCGCGTGTCGACTGAAGAGGAACAAGACGGGAACAAGATGGACACACGCCGGAGGCAGCTTGGGGCATGGGGCTAGCTAGCTCTCTCGCCTGCTGCTAGCTAGTAGCTTGTTCTTGATCACGGTTACTGTTGGGGCTAGCTAGATTTCTTGATTACGGTTGGAATTGGTATCCTGGCTTATTTTATTTCTATATGGATATTCTCACCAGCGCACCCAATGAGGTGACCATATCAAGCTATCCATTTTTCATCCTTTGAACCAAACAAACAAATGGCTATCCCTAACCACATCTCATCCTACCCAACCAAACAAAGAAAATGGCTATCCCTAACCAATTGGTTGGGGATATCCTCATCCCCTAAATCTGCTCCTCTAAACCAAACACACCCTAAGTGGGCGACACTTTTTATGGATCGGAGGGAGTATTACGGAACGGAGGGAGTAAGTGCTAAGAGCATCTCCAACCAGACTGGGCCAGAGAGAGAGAGAGAGAGAGAGAAGCAGCAGCAGCAGCAGCAGCAACACTGTAGGCACCTCTTTGATTCAACGGTATATTGGAATTCGACTACACATTCCTGTGTTTGTCATATTCCCGTATTGTCCTGTGAATCAAAGAGACCCTAGGTGGTTGTTAGAGTGATGATGATGATGATGATGATGATGGTGACGGTGGTGATCCGTGCTAAAGCAAAATGCCACAGCGAAAATAGCCATGGATCACCACCAAGTCTCCAGAATTTCCAAACGCATCGCTGTGTCCATCCCTACTCCCTTGGGGCTCGCTGGAGGCGGCCCCCTAAGAAGTTGGATCTAGAACCGACAACCAGCCAAATCCTAGTCTGTCTCAAAGAGAGAGAGAGAGAGAGAGAGAGAGAGAGAGAGAGAGAGAGAGAGAGAGAGAGAGAGAGCAGCAGCAAGCAACACCACTATAGGCACAGAGTCCTTGTAAGGATCAGATGAAGCCTAACCTCATCATCTCTTATCACCAGTTGAACCCGTTTTACTGTGGAGCTACCCTGGTTATCACTCAACAAGAATGACCGTCCAATGAAGAACCATCAGTTCACAGGACCAAAGAAACGAGAGGGAGGATCCAACTTGATACCCACAGATGACTCGATTGCCCAAAGGTATGCTTATTTCAGCCACGGTCAGTCATCATCACACTTAAAATCCTGTGAATCAAAGAGGCCCTAAATACAAATACAGAACCAACACAACATAGCACATTGTGCTTGTGACCAGTATAAATGCATTTGAGTTGGGCTCAGATTCGCCTTTGCTTGATCATGCAACCCTACCCCAAGCGTCTCTCATCACCAGATCAATCTGTTCTTTACTCTAGTGAATCTGTCCTGGTTATCACTCATAAGAATGACCGTCCAAGGACAGAGCCACCAAAATTAGGACATGATGGAAACAGCTCCGAGAGAGGAGGGAGGGAGGGTCCAGTTCGGTACCCACACACACCTCGATTGCTCAAGGGTGTGCTTATCAGCCATGGTCAATCATCACTGCCCCTCATCACGATTCCGTTTCTTGATTATAGAGCAAAGTGTGAATTACACGTTCGCTGCCTGCCTAAAATGCTCGAAAACAAGCCTCCCCCAAAAATCTTGTCAGGCAACAAACCAGCAGTCGACGCCGCTGGTTCCGCGCCTACTCCTTAGGGTTCCCAGCACCCAACTGCTCAGTTGGAGGCGGCACCCTTAGAGGTGGGTCCTGGAACCAGCGAGCCTTCAGATGCCAAACCCTCAATATAGTAAAGCGCTTGCAGTTCCGACTTATGTTTTGGATATTTCAATGTCGACTATGTACAGACTCCATGAGTGAACAAACGCGTCTGATACACGCAATTCACTTTAAAGCTAGAAACATCTTATATTATGGAACGGAGGGAGTAAGTGCTAAGAGCATCTCCAGCCAGACTGGGCCATTTAGGACGAGAGAGAGAGAGAGAGAGAGAGAGAGAGAGAGAGAGAGAGAGCAGCAGCAGCAGCAGCAGCAACAACAAAAACACTATAGGCGCCTCTTTGATTCAACAGTATTTTGCAATTCCATCTCATATTCCTGTGTCTGTCATATTCCCTCATTGTCCTGTGAATCAAAGAGACCCTACGTGGTTGTGACAGTGATGATGATGATGGATGAATTGTTCGTTCAAGCTCCGCCACTGATGGTGACGGTGGTGATCGCAGCGTACTAAAGCATGCCGCGGCAAAAATAGCCATGGATCACCACCAAGTCTCCAGAATTTCCAAACGCATCACTTCGTCCATCCCTACTCCCTAGGGTTCCCAGCGCCCAACTTGCTCGCTGGAGGCGGCCCCCTAGGAGGTGGGATCTGGAACCGCCAAATCCTTAGTCTGCCTCAGAGTTCGACTCCTGGTTGGTCTCGTTTTTTAATTGTTCGACAAGCACACACACATACACGCACGCACGTACAGCGAGCGAGTGAGAGGGAGAGGGAGTAGGGGTAGTACCAAATCGAATCGTGGCAGAAACGAAGTGGACGAATCCATGACGGGGCGGCTCAGATCTACGGCTTGGCGTTCGCCGGAACCCACGACCGGAAGCCTCGCACAGCCTCCGCCACGCGGTCCCCATAGCCCCCGCCGCCGCACCCACGACGCCACGGCGGCTGCCCGAGCGGGGCCTCCAAGCCAGTGGAGCCGCGGCGCAGCGAGGACGGGAGGGCTGGCCCCGCGAGGCGGAGGTCTGACGCGGCCGCCGCTCGGAGATCCGGGTCTGCGCCAAGGGCCGGGCCTCCTCATCGCCGCCGTTTTTCCATGTGGCCACGGTCTCAAGCGGTGCGGTCATCGGCCGGGGCGAGGCGGGACGGGCGGAGCGGCGGGGGAGAAAGCCCGGCTCCGCCGCCCACACGCGCACGCGGCGGCCTCACACTTAAACTAATGATGAGTGAGCCCGTGAGTGAGCGGCGGCGAGGGTTTTGTTAGGCGGCTTTGGGTGCGCTGGCCGTGCACGCGGGATCTGTTTCCACGAGTCGGGTGGAGGTGGATCCAACGGCCAGCGTCGATCCTCATGCAGGTGCCTGTGTGGGCTTCACTCTCTACCCGGGCCAGTATGGGCTCAGCTGCTCTGAAAGTCAATACGTAGCCCGGGCTACATGTAGCCCGGTTTTTTGAATATTTAAAATCTGCAAAGTTTAGTTGTAAAAAAATCTGAAAAAAATCCGGAACGTAGATAATGATGATTTCTGCCAGTGTGAAAAAAATAAATGCGAAATATTATGTATTTCATCCTGTGTAAAAAAGACAAATTTCTAGATCTGGGTGGTGATTCAAATCCTCTCAAAATTGTCAGAATTTTGTCATTTTCTTGTAGGTCGCAATATAAACTATTTCTCATTTCTTTTTTGCACACTGGCAGGTATCATCATTATCTATGTTCCTGATTTTTTTTTCAGATTTTTTAGAAACTTAAAATGACGACAAAAAAATAAATAAAATACCGGGCTACATGTAGCCCGGGCTCCAAACATCAACGAAACCAGGTTCATTACCTCAGAAAACAAAGAAAAAGGTTCAGAGGGGGGAAATCTGTCCTTAAAAAAATTCAGAAAAGAAAGAAAAAGGAAAGAAACCTTCATGCAACTACCGCAGCGTTGTCCAGCATAGTCGGATCCTGCGTCAGTGCTCACGAGAAGTGAATGCCAAAGTACCCAGCTACAAAAAAAAAATATAGAGAAGCAACAGTCTCATCGATAAAGAGCAGTGGATCACTATTAGTTTTCAAAAGTAAGAAAAAGGAACAATAAGGGTTGCGACTGGAAAACAAACCAAGAGTGTGTGTAAACAAGTATTTGCATATGTGTATAAATGCACTTGTATTGTTCCTAGAATCTAGAAATACATGAATGAGGTGCAAACGTTCCTGATCATGGAAGCTCACCAGGCAACATTGCACGACAAATGCTACTCCCTCCGATCCATAAAAAGTGTCGCTCATTTTGTACTAAGATCGGAGGGAGTATCAAAATTTATCAGTCCATAAAACAGGACAGGTTTATGTGTCAAATGCTACACAACAGAATATATGTAGTGAGAAGCTCTAAGCGCTTGGAGAAAAAAAATGAAAATTGAAATGCTGGGGGATGAAACAAAACAAAGGATGCGAAGCTGCAAATAATGTAGTACTCCCTCCGTTCCGGAATGTAAGACGTTGGAGCGTTTTCAGTGCAAATTTTCACAGTTCATTTTGGATTGAAAAATCCCCACCGTTTCCAAAAATACCCCGGTCGGAGAGGGCTCTCCAGCACGTTCCCCACTCCTCTCGCCCGCTCGCCTCTCGCGTCGGCGACGCACTCGCCGACGCTCGCCCCGCTCGCTATGCGCTCTCCCTCTCCCTTCTCCACTGGACGGCGCCTCCGAAAACTCCATGCTCGCCGACACGCTCCGTCCTCTCCTCCTCCCTTTCCCACTAGGCAACATCGAGGTCAAAGCTGCGGTTTTTATGCGTCGGTCACAGATTCGTGAGCAGTGGTGGTCGATCTGTGGGCGACGGGGATGGATCTATGAGCGGCGGTGGTTCACCTGCGCCAGAGCAGCGGAAGAAGGCTGGGGCTCGGGCGCGGCGTCCTCCGTGTAACCTGCTCCGCCTTTCCGCCCATGGCGTCCTCCCCCGCGCCCCGCGGCCGCATCCGTCTCCGATGCCTTCGCCCTCCCTGCCCGACGCCTGCTGCTCCTCCTTCGACCACACCCTCCGTCGAGCCGAGGTAAGCCATCTCCCCCTTCCGGTCCGCATCAATCTCCCGGTCCTCCGGTGCCCGTCTCGATCTCGGTTCTCACACGGAGACTGTGCCTGTCCATCCGTGGGTGACGCAGGATTACCATATTGCTACCTTGCTATGCTATTGTTGTATTCTGTTCTGTTCCAATGTGCCGGTTCTGATGTGCTGCTTTTGTTCCAATCTCTACAGGTGATGTGCTCACCTGCTGGTTGCCTTCTGGCCTCGAGATGCTGCCGTTGGGCGGCAAGGAAGAAACTAGGCGAGGAGCACCTGGTGAAAGGGGGGAAGATTATGGGCGAGGAGCTCATGAGCAGCAACAGCGAGGAAGAAGATGGGGGGGGGGGAGCTCCTTGGCGGCAGCGAGGTGCTGCTGCCATTGGGCCAGCGGCCGGCAAGGTGCGCAGCTGCTGATGAGGTGTCGGCCAGCGAGGGAGGGAGGAAGCTTGGGGCCTGATCTGCTGCTGCTAGGGGGCGAGGAGAAGCTGGGGGAGGGAGGTGTGGTCCCGGCCCCAGCAGCAGCAGATCGATCGTGATGGATGGAGCCTGTGCCCTGATCGATCGCGAGGAAGAAGACGGACGGAGCGTATTCGCGATAGGATCTGGGAGGGGTACGGGTGTAATTTTTCTCGTTTTCACCTGGTCGGAACGTTTTCTTAAACGTCATATATTACGGAACGGAGGGAGTAGCATGGTTTGATCAAAAGACACCGGAACCAATGTGCATGTACGGAAAGTTTTGGACTCAAAAGAAAGCAGTGCATACGTATGTTATCAGATATTCAAATGATTCACCTGCGAGTACTTACAGACATAGTTTAAAAAACCGGACCGGACCGCCGGTTGAACTGGAAAAAAACGGAACCGGTGGCCTCGCCGGTCTGTTAAGCGCACTAGACCGGCCCCGCCAGCGAACCGGGAAAAACCGGACAAACCGCGGTCCGACCGGCGGTTCCGCACTAAACCAGCGTTCCGGTCCGACTAGTTTCTGCGGGGGAATTCAGAAAAATAGATGCGCGCGGACCGAACTCGAACCTGCAAGCTAAGGGAACGAACCTGCAAGCTAAGAGCAACTCCAGCCGTTGGCCCCCCCAGGCCGAATTGCCGGCGATTTTTTGGCCCTGCTGGGGGGGCGCCGGCGGAAAAAAACGGCCTGGGGGCAGCCCGATTCCCAGCCGTGTCGCCCCCCAGCCCGGCGTTTTCCGGCGTTTTTAATCGTTTTCTGGCGTTTTCCCCATAGACCCCCCATTTTACTAGTAAAATCTATTATTTTTGAAGCAAATTTATCATTTGTATCCAATAATTCGACAGAAAAATTATTACAAATTGTTTAACAAATCATAAAATTTAAAACAAGTTTTTAAAATCAAATTACATAAAACCTAGACCTCGCCTTTGCGCCTCCACAGGTGCTCCACCAGATCTTGCTGCAATTGCTCATGAACTACTGGGTCTCGGATTTCCTGACGCGTTGCAAGGTAGGCAGTCCATGATTTCGGTACAGGCAGACGCTCGCTCTCCTCTGGATCCTCGCCCACGAGAGGACCCTGTCTGAAGTATGGCACCTTCTTCTCCTTCTCATCCACTGGATACTTCCGCTCGCTCTCGATGATCATGTTGTGCAAGATCACACAACAAGTCATCACCTCCCACATTTGATCTTTCGACCAAGACATAGCGGGATACCGGACAACAGCAAATCGAGCTTGGAGCCCACCAAATGCCCGCTCGACATCCTTCCTGCAAGCCTCCTGGCACTTGGCAAACCAAGCTTTAGCCGTCTTCGGCACAGGGTTTGAGATGGTCTTCACAAATGTTGACCATTTTGGATAGATACCATCTGCCAGGTAGTATCCCTTGTTGTAATGGTGCCCGTTGATCTCGAAGTTCACCGGGGGAGCAATACCTTCAACAAGTTTGGAGAAGACAGGCGAGCACTGCAGGACGTTGATGTCGTTGTTTGATCCTGGCATTCCAAAGAAGGAATGCCAAATCCAGGTATTATACGAAGCCACTGCCTCAAGTACGACACTGCAACCGCCTTTGTGCCCTTTGTACATCCCCTGCCAAGCAAATGGACAGTTTTTCCATTTCCAGTGCATGCAGTCGATGCTTCCTAGCATCCCAGGAAATCCTCTTGCTTCATTCTCGGCTAGGATCCGAGCAGTGTCTTCAGCAGTGGGTGATCGCAAATATTCAGGTCCAAATGCGCCAATTACGGCTCTGCAGAACCTGTAGAAGCACTCAAGGATGGTGGATTCGGCCATGCGCAGATAGTCATCCTGCGAATCAGCTGGAGCTCCATATGCAAGCAATATTAATGCGACCGTGCACTTCTGGAGCGAGGAAAAACCAACCGTACCGGTGCAATCTTTCTTGCAAACGAAATAGTTGTCGAACTCTCGGACACCATGCAAAATCTTAAGGAAAAGGTGCCGATTCATTCTGAAACGGCGCCGAAACGTCTTCTCGCCGTGTACTGGATCGTCGGCGAAGTAGTCGGCATATAGCATGCAATACCCCTCGGCACGCTGACGTGCCTTGCTCTTGCGCCGACCTGGTGCCGAACCACCGCGCTTCGGCTGTGCATCGGCGTCGTACAGGCCAGCCAGACAGGCGAGCATCAGTAAGTGCTCTTCGTCGTCGGCGGCGGCAGATTCGGCTTCCTCGTCCAGCAGAGCGGCGAGCATCTCCTCATCGTCGGATTCCATCGAGGCAAAGTGTCGAACACCTCGCGGGCAGGGTGGATGCGGATGTGCGCGAAACTTGACCGTGACGGCGATTCTCGGGGTGGAGGCGGCTGGTGCGGGGAGGGATACTACAGAGGGTGTCGTCGCGGTAGTTGGCGGTGGTTTTGGTGGCGAGCTCGCGGCGGAATGGGAGGAGTCGGTGCCGGCGACGGGGAGAAGGAGAGGAGGAAAGGACGAACCCGTTCGTGGAAAGGTGCGTTCTCGCCGACAGTGGTGGCCCGTGCGGTTTTCCCCTTTCGCCGGCGCCCCCAGGCCGAACCCAGCGCACTGGGTTCGGCCTGGGACGCCGGATAAAATTTGGCCCAAATCCGGCGAAAAACGAGGCCTTGGGGGGGTCCTGGGGGCGCGACTACGGGGAAAATGGACCGCCGGCGTCGAAAAGTTGTCCTGGGGGGGGTTCGTGGGGGGACGGCTGGAGTTGCTCTAAGGGAAGCGCAATGATCAGTGATACCAACTACCCGCCGCCAGCTTGGTGTCCATTATAGGCTACACACAATTTTATACTTGATTTTCTTCCGCGGTATTGAATAAAATTATTTTTTTATTCCTGGAACCTTGCTGTTATTGTTCATGCATGCGTCATGCGTCATGCATGTATGTGTGTATCGGCGTACTATACGGCAATTGTCTACTCTATATATTAAAGACCAACCTTTTGGCGAACGGAGAGGCCTCCAGCTACTGTTGCGAGGAACAGTAGTTACTGTACATCTACAGTAGCTACAGTAGCGGCGCTCCCGGCCGTCCATCGTCGATCCGACGGCCCAGGGACGCGTCCGTGATGGACTTACAAAAAAGCCCTCACAAAATCGAAAATAGAACCCGCAGTCCATATTACAACGCAGCGAGGGATCTGTTTGTAATTCCGCAAAAACATGAGGACTTTTTTGCAAAACGTCCGCACAATCCCCCTCCCCCTTCCTCTCTCCCGCGACGCGGAGATCGCCGCCGCGGCCGCCGACGCACGCCGTCGCCGATCCGCCGCTCCCCGCTCAGATCGACGATCACGGTTGCCTCCGCCGTCGTTTCCCCTTCCTCCTCGCCGACGAACGGCTGCCGGGACGCCGCCTGGGCGCCGCAATCGTCCGCGCCGCTCCCGCCCTCCGCCGCAGCCGCCGCCGCCACCGACTCGCCGCGCGGCCGCCACGCTCCTCCCCTCTCAAATCGACGATCACGGTTGCCTCCGCCGTCGTTTCCCCTTCCTCCTCGCCGAAGAACGGCTGCCGGGACGCCGCCTGGGCGCCGCAATCGTCCGCGCCGCTCCCGCCCTCCGCCGCAGCCGTTTCGCTCGCCGCCGGCATCTCCGGCGACGAAATGGCTCGACGCGCCGCCCGTTCTGCTTCCCACCACCTCCTCCCGCAGATCCGCAGCATCTCAGGCCCCGCGCCCGCCCAGCTGCTCCGGTGCGAGATCGCCGGCGCGCGGCGGCCTCCTGCAAGATCGACAGCGCGCGGCAGCCTCCAGCGGGTGACGTCACGTGGTGACGCCATCGTGGGCCCGCGCTGTCAGTTTTTCCCTATTTTCCACTGACGACTTTTCCAATTGAAAAAAAAATGAAGATGCATTCGAGAATTACAACAATTACAACAAAATGCACAAAATTAGAAAAAAAAAATAACTTTCAATCTATTATTCCAAAAAAATGCAAACAATATATCAACAAAAAAAAACAAGAAACTAACAAATTTTCAAACTCTCCGCACAAAAGATGCATTCAAAAAAAAACATGTGCCATGACTTTAACCGTTACGACAAATTGCACAAAATTATGAAAATCATAACTTTTAATCTATTATTCCAAAAAAATGCAAACAATAACATATTTTCGAACTCTCCATACAAAAGATGCATTCAAAAAAAAATACGTGTCATAACTTAAACAATTCCAACAAATTACAAAAAAATTCTGAAAATCATAACTTTTAATCTACTATTCCAAAAAATGCAAATAATGTATCAATTTAACATATTTTCAAACTCTCCACACAAAAGATGCATTAAAAAAAATACGTATTCCCTCTAATTTCAAACTCTCCACACATAAATTCATATCCCCTTATTACGGATTTAATTTCAATTGCACATAATAGATTTCAAAAAATGTATTCCCTCTAATAGCAATTCAAATAGCTTAATATTTAGAGAATCAAACTCTTCACACAAATAATTTCCAAACAATAATATTTAACTGCATCGGATGAATTAACGTGGATGATATCCTTTTTTTTAAAGAATGAAGATGCATTCGAGAAGAAAAAAAAATATGTGCCATAACTTCAACAAATCCAACAAATTGCACAAAATTATGAAAAATCATAACTTTTAATCTATTATTGCAAAAAATGCAAACAACATATTAGAAAAAAATAACATATTTTCAAACTCTCCACACAAAAGATGCATCCAAAAAAAAAATACGTGTCATAATTTTGCCAATTACAGGAAATTGCAAAAAAAATACGAAATTCATAACTTCTAATCTACTATTCCAAAAAATGCTAACAATATACTAAAAAACAAGAATTAACATATTTTCAGACTCTCCACACAAAAGATGCATTCGAAAAAGAAAAAAATCCAGACGATAATATTTGACTACATCAGATGAATTAACATGGACAATATCATTTTTAAAAAAATATGTTTTCCTAAGCTGTTAAATTACATTTTAATGAAAAATGACGAAAAAATAGCTGCAATATGCACATTTCCAGAATTTAATTAATTACACCACGATACTCACAAAAAAAATGACAATTATTTACACCATGATACTCACAAAAATGACGAAAGAATACCTGCAACAATAAAAAACTTATGGCATATGATATCCATTCAAATTCCACAGAATTGTAAAACAAAAAAACAAAAATAGTCTCTTCATTTAAAAACTAGATACATAAATATGTCGAGAAAAAAAACTAAGTACAAAAATATTTCGAGAAAAATGCAAATTCATTTGCTCTAATTGTGTAATTGTGGCTTCCTTTCAAATTGAATTCAATAAGTATAAATACCTTCAAACAATAAACATATTAGAAACCAAAAAACCTTTTAAATATGACCATTTCCAGAATTTAATTACTTACACCACGATACTCACAAAAAAAAACAATTATTCACACCATGATACTCACAAAAAATGACGAAAGAATACCTGCAAAAAAAAACTTATGGCATATCATATCCATTCAAATTCCACAAAATTGTAAAACAAAAAACAAAATAGTCACTTCATTTAAAAACCAGATACATAAATATTTCGAGAAAAAATGCAAATTCATTTGCTCTAATTGTCTAATTGTGGCTTCCTTTCAAATTGAATTCAATAAGTATAAATACCTTCAAGAATTCAACATATTAGAAACCAAAAAACCAACAAACATAATCGAACATTCAAATTTACTAACTATGTCGAGAAAAAAAAAACTAAGTACAAAAAATTTTCGAGAAAAAATGCAAATTCATTTGCCCTAGTTGTGTAATTGTGGCTTCCTTTCAAATTGAATTCAATAAGTATAAATACCTTCAAACAATAAACATATTAGAAACCAAAAAACCTTTTAAATATGACCATTTCCAGAATTTAATTATTTACACCACGATACTCACAAAAATAACAATTATTCACACCACGATACTCACAAAAAAAGACGAAAGAATACCTGCAACACAAAAAAAAAAACTTATGGCATATCATATCCATTCAAAATTCACAAAATTGTAAAACAAAAAACAAAATAGTCACTTCATTTAAAAACCAAATACATAAATATTTCGAGAAAAAAATGCAAATTCATTTGTTCTAATTGTCTAATTGTGGCTTCCTTTCAAATTGAATTCAATAAGTATAAATACCTTCAAGAATTCAACATATTAGGAACCAAAAAACCAAAAAACATAATCGAACATTCAAATTTACTAACTATTTGAGGTTGCCCCGGACAATAAATTCCGACGCATTTCACATTTCGAATTACAACAGTTCCTCTAATAATGAACGGCGCCAGAAAATAGCTTCGTTGCCGGATAGCTTTGTTGTTGGAGTGTGAGTTCCGCTTACCTTGCCTCCCCGGCAACGGCGCCAGAAAATAGCTTGATGTCTACACACGCTTCTATTCTTGTAGACAGTGTTGGGCCTCCAAGAGCAGAGGTTTGTAGAACAGCAGCAAGTTTCCCTTAAGTGAATCACCCAAGGTTTATCGAACTCAGGGAGATAGAGGTCAAAGGTATCCCTCTCAAGCAACCCTGCAATCACAATACAAGAAGTCTCTTGTGTCCCCAACACACCCAATACACTTGTCAGATGTATAGGTGCACTAGTTCGGCGAAGAGATAGTGAAATACAAGTAATATGGATGATTATAAGTAGTAATTGCAATCTGAAATAAAAATGGCAGCAAGCAAACATGTAGCAAAACTTGTTGTAAACGGTGTTTCAATGCTTAGAAACAAGGCCTAGGGATCATACTTTCACCAGTGGTCACTCTCAACAATGCAATCATAATTGAATATAAATATAAGCACTTCAATATACTACTCCGAAGTATTCTCCGGCTGGATAACGAACACTAATTCATTGTGTAGGAATGCAAAAGCACGCCTCAAACATATATTCCCAAGTACTAATGAATACCCCACACTGGACCATGAGCATTCTGTTAGCACCCATTTTTGGCAGGTACCCGTTTCAAGAGTCTTCAGGAGGGAGTGGCGACTTGTTGGTGACCCGGCAGGAAGCAAACCCGATATATCCAGGAGTCGGTAATGATAACCCGGACTATAGCATTTACTCGGAAGGGGTGACTTGAAGAAAACCCGGGGTCATGACTCGGCTTAGCCAGAAACTGGCATAACCAGAACCCGGCATAGCCAGGACCCGGTTCAGCGGGACCCGGTGCAGGCCAGATGTGAAGCTTCTTGAAGATTTTAGAGTCGCATCAAAAAAGCCAAACGGGGGGAAGTTCAACACTTGCCAGAGTCCAAGATAGAAGTCGGTGGAGCCAGGACGAGTTCAAGGTCAACACGGAAGGGCAAAAGGCGACTTTCCAAAGGAAGCTGAGATGCTTGGAGTTCGAGTCCAGTACGAAGCCGACCAAGACTCTTACCTAGTTTAGAGGTAGAAACCGACTTAGTTTATGAGTTGTAATCCTTGTAGAGGTCCAATGCTTGTACGGGAAGTCCAGCCGCCTCACTATATATATGTAGGAGGTGACGGCCGATTGAAATTAAGCAAACAATCGACAAACCAATACTACTTCTACCTTTTTCCCTCAAACCCTTGTTCATGCTTCCGTTCTTCGGCGACTTCGCATAGATTTTTGCCAGAGATCGATAACCGAGCTTGGAGCGGTCAAACCGGCCAAGTTCAACCAATCGTCGCCGGAACCTCCGACGGGGTCCCTCCCGAGGAACTGGGGCGTCTGGTTTTAAACGTGCCGAGTCTTTGTATTGCGTATCGCGCTAAGACCCGGCCTCCCGCGGGGTGAGTTGCGGAGTATCTCCCCCGGCACCGCGGGTACACGAGGACGTGTTCGTGTGACGCGTTTACATCGCAACACACTTTTTGGCGACTCCGCTGGGGACATCTCTAAACCTAAAATCGGACAGCAATGTCCGGTTCTAAGGCTACAGATCTGTCTAGCATCACCACCGACAACATCATTAAGCCTACTCTCAAGGACTTGTCGGAGGCGCAACGCCAAGGTCTGGATGAGTGGAAGAAGAAGAGAAGCGAGGAATTCGAGGCGCTGCGACTCAAGCGGGAACAGGAAGACGAGGAGTTGTACTTGGCCAGCTTCAAGTTAGATCGGCAAGGTGTAACCGCGCCGATCAAGGAGCCGGAATATGTACCTCTGAACATTGGCACCGACACACCCGCTGTAAGTAACAGTGTCTTTACTTCTGAGCAATTAGCGGAAATTCAATTCCATGTTTCACAAGGTACAAATACTGTTTATAATGCTGTCATGGAACTTGATGCTGCTAAGAAAAACACCATCCAAGGCCAAACATCGGACGCACAACCGATGAGCCCAAACAGGGAAAACCGGGTTGTCAATGCACTACCCTGTCCGACTCCGATCCGAAGTTTACCCTACCCGGCAAGTCAGACGGGACCAGCGGTGCAATTTCCGGGACGCGAGTCAATGCCGAATTCAAATTCGGCTCCTTGGATACAACCCGGCCCTGTGACCAATTCTGCTCTTGTGCCGAGTCAATCGGCCAATAGGGACGATTTGCTGGTCGAGTTCCAGAAGAGGTTAGATCAGATAGCCTATGATAGACTCGGGATTATGCCAAAACATAGAACCTACGTTAAGCCCTATCCTGAGTATTTCGATCTGCAACCTTACCCACCTGGCTATAGAGTCCCTGAGTTTTCTAAATTCAATGGGGTGGATAATAAATCGACATGGGAACACATTAGTCAATACTTGGCTCAATTAGGCGAGGTTAATCATGATCACATCAAAGTCCGCTTGTTCTCATTATCATTGACTGGGGTTGCTTTTTCTTGGTATTCAGCTTTAGCTCCTAACTCTATACACACTTGGTTCCACTTGGAGCGAAAGTTTCATGAGCACTTCTATGCTGGTGAGGTCGAGTTAAAACTATCCCATCTCACATTGGTTAAGCAGAAACATGATGAATCGGTATCCGATTATATCAAGAGATTTAGAAATACTAGAAACCGATGTTATAGCTTGGCGATAACTGAAAGAGATATGGCTGACTTAGTTTTTAACGGGTTGAGAACATATCTGAGAGAGAAGCTAGAAGGGCACGAGTTTTCTTCTGTTGGTCAAGTTCAGGAGAAAGCTTTGGCTCATGAAAGCCGAGTCAACGAGTCCAAAGACTCGCATCGGATGAGCAGGAGTCGGCTTAATGCTGTCGAGTATGATGCCGGCTCCGGTGATGAAGCCGATGTATACGTAGCCGAGTTTGTTTGGCCGAGCAAGGCCAAACCCTATATGTGTGATGACTTAAAGCCGATTCGTAAGAATCGGGATGATGAAGTTAAATGTACTTTTGATGTAGGCAAATGTGATCGAATATTTGATGCCTTGTTAAAAGACAAAGTGATTCGAGTTAATCATGTTATGCCATCGCCTGATGAATTACGGAGACGTGCGTATTGCCAATATCACAACTCTTTCTCTCATGCTACTAATGATTGCAATGTCTTTCGTCGACAGATTCAATCGGCCCTCAATGATGGACAATTAAGTTTTGCTGGCATGGCCATTGACACACAGCCGTTCCCAATGAACGTGCTTGATCTCGAGGGAAAGAAAGTACTTCTTCGGCCAGAAGCGGCCGAAACTGCTAACAAGTCTAATGTGGTTATTGGTGAGCCCAGGGAAGAAGCCGGCGTCAAGGAAGCGAGGAGAGAAGTCATGTTGATCCGGCAACCCGATGGAAGGGAGGTTATCAAGATCACTGTCAGGAACTCCACACTCGGGGGGCAACAACCACAAGCAAGAGAGACTGTAAACCGGAATCCAGAACTCGAGGAGCAACCTCGGTTCATGAAGCCGAAGAACCCGGAAGTCGGCAAATGGAAGACAAATCAAGTTGAGTACAAGCCAAAGAGGATCAAGCCGACTTTCGATATGCTGCTGAACAAGTACGTGCGCCAGGCCGGGTCTAAGATAACCCGGCAATATGGAAAGCGACCGAGGTCACCATCCACCGAGAGGAGTCGCCAATACCAGGAGTCGGCAGGGGAGCATAAGCGTCAAGTAACTCGGCAAACAATGCAGAGCCAACTCGTGTATCCTGATGAATCTTCTTACTGGCGAGTCAAGGAGCAAGGAGCCAAGGCCACCAGCATGGAGAAGAGGTTGGTTTCAGAGAAGTCATTGGTCATTGGGACACATGTGCTGAAGCTGAAAGACCCGGTTGTAGAGCCAGCAAACGATAAGCCGATACTTGCTATCGTGCCTAAAACAGTATCTAGTAACCATGAAGCCGGGTCCAGTCAAACCGAGGTAGCCCAGCTCCGGGATCCAAAATATACTCAGCCAAAGTGGTGTCCGCCGGGTATAACAAAGACACAGAAGCGGAAACTGCAAAGGGCGAGGAACCGGGAGATGACAGAGAAGGATGCTGAGCAAGCCATAGATGCCAAGTTCAACGCTGAAAGACCAATGGTGTCGGCTCAAGCATGGGTACCAAAGCCGACTCCTATAACGACTCCTTTGGTGATTGCGCCGAGTCCTGTTGTGAGCAATGAAATAGAATCGACTCCTGTACCGGCCATTACTTATGTATCATGGGCAGATGAAGTCAAAGCAGCAGACTTGGAAGCAGGGGAGGAGTCGGCAAAGGGCGAGTCGGATAATGAGTCGGCGAATGAGGAGTCGGCAGATAATTCAACAAATGAAGACCCGGCAGATGACTTGGCAGCGGATGAGTTGGAAGACCCGGCAGATGGCTTGGCAGTGGACGAGTTGGAAGACCCGGCAGATGGCTTGGCAGCGGACGACCCGACAGATGAGGAATTACTCGACTACGAGAGCACGCCAACTCGGGTAGGTATGGATATTAACATGGTATATTATTTGCCTGCCGAGTTCCGTGCTGTAGAAGAAGAAGCCGAAGTAGCACAACTCAATCTTGGACCCAAGAATGCCATCTTCGAGAAACCTGAGGGACCAGTGAAGCACCTGAAACCTTTGTACGTCAGAGGACATATTAATGGGAAGCCGGTCACTAGGATGATGATTGATGGAGGAGCTGTGGTAAACCTTATGCCTTATTCTGTCTTCAAGAAATTACAGCTAGAAGATGCAGATCTCATGAAGACAAACATGGTATTGAACGGGTTCGAAGGGGGAGAAGGAATTGAGGCCAAAGGAGTCATTAGTCTGGAGCTAACCGTGGGGAGCAAGACTTTGGCCACCGCGTTCTTTGTTGCTGAGGTGCAGGGGAATTACAATGTGCTACTTGGACGAGATTGGCTCCATGCAAACCAATGTGTGCCATCTACCATGCACCAGCAACTCGTACAATGGATTGATGACGAGATTGAAGTCGTTCATGCTGATAACTCGGCATGCATTGCTTTAGCCGAGTCTATTGCTGATTGGCAACACTCCAATGCCACATGTCTTTCGGGGCGTGACTTATCCGGGTTCGATTTCCTGAGTGCTACCAGGGACGGATTCGTGCCAGTATCTTTAAAGCCGGTTGGGAACAATCGGCTACGTCTCAAGTAAATGGATCCCAACAATGATGAGTGGTTGCAGAAGCGTCTGGACAAGTATCGGGCTGAGAGGAACGATATGTGTGAAGCAATTGAAGAACCAGATGACATGGACAAGTTGGGACAAGGCTTTACATCGGCTGATCCGCTCGAGGAAGTAGATATTGGGGATGGCACTGTTTCTAGGCCGACATTCGTGAGCAAAAATCTAGAAGCCGATTATAAATCTGAGTTAATCGCGCTAGTCAAGGAGTATGTGGGCTGCTTTGCTTGGGAGTATCACGAGATGCCCGGGTTAAGCCGAGAGCTCGTCGAGCATCGGTTACCAATAAAAGCCGGCTTCAGGCCATATAAACAGCCGGCTCGTAAATTCAACCCGGCAATATATGACCGGATCAAGGAAGAGATTGGCCGACTCCTGAAAGCTAACTTTATCCGGCCTTGCAAGTATGCTGAGTGGATCTCCAACATTGTACCGGTCGAGAAGAAGGGATCTGGTAAGATCAGGGCATGTATAGATTTCAGAGATCTAAATCGAGCTACGCCCAAGGATGAATATCCCATGCCAATAGCCGATATGCTTATCAATGATGCCTCTGGACACAAAGTCATCAGCTTTTTAGACGGAAATGCGGGGTACAATCAAATATTCATGGCCGAAGAGGACTCGGCTAAGACAGCGTTTCGCTGCCCCGGGTTCGTTGGTTTATTCGAGTGGACAATGATGACCTTTGGGTTGAAAAATGCTGGTGCTACATATCAGAGAGCAATGAATTTAATATTTCATGATCTTCTTGGAGTCGTGCTGGAGGTGTACATTGATGACGTAGTTGTTAAGTCGGACGGCGAGTTAAATCATTTGGCCGACTTACGTCTTGCGTTTGAGAGGATGAGGAAGTACGGGCTCAAGATGAACCCTTTGAAGTGTGCCTTTGGTGTGTCGGCTGGAAAGTTCCTCGGTTTCGTCATACATGAAGCCGGCATAGAGATTGACCCGGCCAAGATTGAAGCTATTCAGAAAGTACAGGCGCCGACTTGTAAAAAGGACATGCAGAAGTTCCTAGGCAAGGTAAATTATTTGAGAAGATTCATTACTAACTTGTCAGGGAAAGTTGATGCATTCACGCAGATCCTTCGGCTCAAGAATGATGACGAGTTCACCTGGGGGGCAAGACAGCAAGAGGCATTCGATAGGATAAAGGGCTGTTTGTCTAAACCTCCAGTTCTGAGAAAGCCGACTCGTGGTCTACCGTTTCGGCTTTACATTGCAGCTGAGGAAAGGGTGATTGGAGCCGCCTTAACTCAAGAAGCCGAAGGACAAGAGTATGTAATTACATATCTGAGTCGACGACTGCTAGATGCCGAGTCCAGGTATAGCTTTGTGGAAAGGTTGTGCCTATCTCTTTATTTTGCTTGCACCAAATTGCGCCATTATCTGTTATCCGGTGAGTGCAAAGTCTTTAGTCAAACCGATGTTATTAAACACATGATACATAGGCCGATCCTCAGCGGACGAATCGGCAAATGGGCGTATGGATTGATTGAGTATGATTTGGCTTATGAACCTCTCAAGTCCATGAAAGGCCAGATTGTAGCCGACTTTATCGTTGAGCATCGGATTGACCTAGAGCAAGAAGCCGACTTAAATATTGTGTCGGCTGTACCGTGGAAACTCTATTTTGACGGCTCGGTTTGCAGTGGTGGACAAGGAGTCGGCATTGTGTGCATATCACCCCACGGTACTGTCTTTGAGGCCTCTTGTCGTCTGGATTATTTTTGCACTAACAATGAAGCCGAGTACGAAGCCCTTCTACTCGGGTTAGAGATTTTAAAGGATGCAGGGGTAACTCATATCGAGGCATATGGTGATTCACTACTTATAGTCCAGCAAGTGGCTAAGGTCTTCCAATGTAACAATGGATCACTCAACACATACCTCGACAGGTGCCTGGATATTATATCAACTTTGGATTATTTTTCCATATCTCATGTTTCCAGGCAGGACAATTGGCTCGCCAATGATTTGGCACAGCAGGCATCAGGCTATCATGTCAACAGAGGAGTATTTTTCATAGTAGAGAAGCCGATGCTAGCTGTTGTCAATGACTCAGAAGCTAGAGGAGAAGCCGAGTCATCAAACTCGGAAACTGAAGGAAAAGGCGAGTCATCAGATTTGGGAGATGGAGGGAAAGCCGAGTTATCTAATTCGGTTCCAGAAGAACTTGGCGAGACTCGGTCAGCTGATTGGAGGACACCTATTATCAATTATCTAAAGGATCCGAGTCAGAGAACCGAGAGAGCTATTCGGCGGCTTGCTTTCAAATATACTCTGGTAGATGACGAGTTGTATCGCCGAACAGTTGATGGGCTTCTTCTCAAATGCCTAGATGAAGATCAGTCTCGGATCGCCATGGGAGAAGTACATGAGGGATTGTGCGGTACACATCAGTCGGCCCACAAAATGAAGTGGATGCTCAGACGAGCCGGGTTCTATTGGCCGACGATGATCAATGACTGCTTTCGATACTACAAGGGATGCGAAGCGTGCCAGAAATTTGGAGATATTCAGTTAGCGCCAGCTTCACTTCTTAACCCAGTAATAAAGCCGTGGCCTTTTAGAGGATGGGCATTGGATTTCATTGGTATGATTAACCCGGCTTCATCCAAAGGGCATCGGTTCGTGCTGGTTGCTACTGATTATTTCACCAAGTGGTCTCAAGCAGTACCCCTCCGAAATATGACCCACAAAGAGGTAATTCAATTTATTACTGAGCATATTGTTCATCGATTCGGTATTCCACAGACTCTCACTACAGATCAAGGCACCTCCTTCATGGCTAAAGAGGTGAAACAGTTTGCCGAATCACTTGGGATCAAGATGCTCAGTTCATCTCCATATTATGCTCAAGCCAATGGACAAGCCGAATCAAGCAACAAGATTCTGGTTAGGTTGATCAAGAAGAAAGTGCGAGACTACCCAAGGAGGTGGCATGAGGTACTATCCGAGGCATTGTGTGCTCACCGGATCTCAAGGCATGGTGCAACCAAGGTAACTCCTTTTGAGTTAGTATATGGACAAGAAGCCGTTTTACCAATAGAAGTAAATCTGGCTGCTTTGAGGTTCGCTAAGCAGAATAATTTGTCGGCTGAGGATTATCACAATTTGATGATGGACAACATTGATGAAGTAGCCGACAAACGTATCAAGGCACTGAAGGACATAGAAAACGAGAAGTTGCGGGTAGCAAGAGCTTACAACAAGAGAGTCCGGATTAAGGATTTTCAAATCGGCGACTTGGTCTGGAAAGTTATACTGCCAATTGGTTCTAAGAGCCGGAAATTCGGCAAATGGTCGCCGAGTTGGGAAGGACCGCTGCGAATCATAAGAATTGTGCCTGGCAACTCGTATTTGGTGGAAACATTGGAGGGCAGCATATTGCCTCGAGCTATCAATGGGAAATACTTCAAGAAATTCCACCCAAGTGTGTGGCAAACCGCGTAAGCTACACATATGGCCGATGAGCTTAAGCATCGTCCTTAGATCAAATCTTCTACATTGTATATTTTCTAGTATGCAAGCTTTACTCGAAAACAGGGGGGCATGTGTTAGCACCCATTTTTGGCAGGTACCCGTTTCAAGAGTCTTCAGGAGGGAGTGGCGACTTGTTGGTGACCCGGCAGGAAGCAAACCCGATATATCCAGGAGTCGGTAATGATAACCCGGATTATAGCATTTACTCGGAAGGGGTGACTTGAAGAAAACCCGGGGTCATGACTCGGCTTAGCCATAAACTGGCATAACCAGAACCCGGCATAGCCAGGACCCGGTTCAGCGGGACCCGGTGCAGGCCAGATGTGAAGCTTCTTGAAGATTTTAGAGTCGCATCAGAAAAGCCAAACGGGGGGAAGTTTAACACTTGCCAGAGTCCAAGATAGAAGTCGGTGGAGCCAGGACGAGTTCAAGGTCAACACGGAAGGGCAAAAGGCGACTTTCCAAAGGAAGCTGAGATGCTTGGAGTTCGAGTCCAGTACGAAGCCGACCAAGACTCTTACCTAGTTTAGAGGTAGAAACCGACTTAGTTTATGAGTTGTAATCCTTGTAGAGGTCCAATGCTTGTACGGGAAGTCCAGCCGCCTCACTATATATATGTAGGAGGTGACGGCCGATTGAAATTAAGCAAACAATCGACAAATCAATACTACTTCTACCTTTTACCCTCAAACCCTTGTTCATGCTTCCGTTCTTCGGCGACTTCGCATAGATTTTTGCCAGAGATCGATAACCGAGCTTGGAGCGGTCAAACCGGCCAAGTTCAACCAATCGTCGCCGGAACCTCCGACGGGGTCCCTCCCGAGGAACTGGGGCGTCTGGTTTTAAACGTGCCGAGTCTTTGTCTTGCGTATCGCGCTAAGACCCGGCCTCCCGCGGGGTGAGTTGCGGAGTATCTCCCCCGGCACCGCGGGTACACGAGGACGTGTTCGTGTGACGCGTTTACATCGCAACACATTCATAGGAGGTACTAACACACCACAATTTCATAGAGACATCCAACTCAAATAAAATCAGTGAACAAGTATCTTGTGAAATATAGCCTAAAGACCCGCACGGTGCACACACTGTCACCTTTACACACGTGGGACAAGGAGTCTCCGAAGATCACATAAATAAAGCCCACTTGAGTAACATAACAACATCTAGATTGCAAAGCTCATGATCACATATAGATCACATCATGGGAGAGAGAGATGAACCACATAGCTACCGGTACGACCCTCAGCCCCGAGGGAGAACTACTCCCTCCTCATCATGGGAGTCAGCAACGGCGATGAAGATGGTGGTGGAGTCGATGGAGATGGCTCCGAGGGCACTTCCCCGTCCCGGCAGGGTGCCGGAACAGAGACTTCTGTCCCCCGAAACTTGTCGGCGATGGCGGCGGCGCTGCAGATGTTTCTTTGGAATATGGCGTATCCTCCTAGGTTTTATGCGTCGGGGGCAATATATAGGCGAAGGGGCGGCGTCGGAGGGCTCCCGTGGGCCCCACACCACCTGGTGGCGCGGCAGGCATGGGTCCCGCGCCACCCTATGGTGTGGCCGGCCCACGGCCCTCCAGGTCCTCTCCTTCGGGCTCCGTGTAGTCCATTGAATTATAAGACTGCTGCTTTTTGTCCCGTCCAATTCCGAGAATATTTCCTTAAGTACTTTTCTGAAACGGGAAAACAGCAGAAAACAGGAACTGACACTGTGGCATCTTGTTAATAGGTTAGTTCCAGAAAATGCATAAAAATGCTATAAGATGTAAACAAAACATGTAGCAAATGGTATGAAAACAAGTATGGATCATAAGAAATTATAGATACGTCGGAGACGTATCAGCATCCCCAAGCTTAGTTCTACTCGTCCTCGAGTAGGTAGAACGATAACAAATAATTTCTTAGGAGACATGCAAACTCACAATCTAGATCAACATAGTAATGCAAAACACATGATGTAAATAAGGTGATCCAAAACAATTGTCTATAGTTGACATTAAGCAAACAATGATTAACAAATGCTAGCTAAAAGAAGCTAGAACTTTTCATGAATCAGCGTGTTGGAGACAAGGAACCATACATAAGGTTTAGAAAGAAGAATGGTAAATTGTGTCTCCAATGTAAAATGTCAATCAATCTTCAAAGCATCAAATTCAGTCAATAATAGAAATAGCCAAGCTCAAGTCCAGTGTCCTTAATCCATCCACTTAACTTATCAACTGTTATGTAGTCCACTCAACTAATACAAGCAAGAAGAAGGCTTGGCACCATGAGGTTATGGCAAAGAGAATAACAATGGAGGTTTGGAAGGCCAAAAAGAAAGGCTCAAACAGTGGAAGAGGTAACCACAAGACAAGAGGAAGTCCCGTAGTAGACACTGAATGAGGAGTAGTGATTGCCATGCAACGGATGCACATAAAGCTATATGAATGGAAGCTCTCCAATGGAACTAGTGGGGGTGCATCCAACTTGCTTGCTCATGAAGACCTAGAGCTCACTTGAGGAGGCTCATCATTGGAATATACAAGCCAAGTTCTATAACGTTTGGTCCCCACATAGTTATACTAATGAAGCATGAAAACTCACTATAATGATGTAGGTGCTACTAGCACAAGTGTGGAATAAAAGGATAGTAGTGTTGCCCCCTCTCTCATTTTATATTCTTTTTTTCTTTTTCTCTTTTTTGCTTTTTGCTTTTTGAGGCCTTTGTGGCTCTTTTATATTTTCTCTCATTGGTCTCTTTTGGACTCTTTTAATTGGCCACTTTGGACTCTTTTCAATATGCTCACAGGTAGAGGCAACACTCTATTTTACAAGATGATCATCACACTTTTTTGGTGTACTCAAAACTCAAAGACTAATACATGGTGTATGGTGGATATGCAAGACCGAGCGTAGTGTGGAAAAGATGTAACACATGTGGAAAACCACGCATCACACTAACTCAAATGGTCAAGAAATACTATATGGCAATGAAGTAAAAATGACATAAAGTCATGTAATGTAAATGATGGATGTTGCATGGCAATGTATCTCGGAACGGCTATGGAAATGCTGTGATAGGTAGATATGGTGGCTGTTTTGAGGAAGATAGTTGGGTTATGTGTAGGAGAACAAGATGAAGATCTCCCACGGGGTTGGATATACTTGCGAAGTATGCACCAATCTCAATGTGAAAAAGGGCAATGCAAAGTACCGAAGAGGCTAGCAAAATATGGAGGTGGAAGTGCCAAAAACCAAAAACTCACATAGCATGTCGTATATTGCAAACAACTAACAGTATCAAAGTCTCACAAATGGTTAGAGACACCCCGAGAGGGATCGTGGCGGCGACACAAGTGCCCCGTTGGCTTCCCCGACCGTTGCAGTAACTACACCATTAGAAACTTCTTTTCAACTAAGAGGAAATCACGACACTAAAGCACTATTGACTTATGTTGTTTTTAGTTCAGAAAAGTACGGCTCCACGCTCTACTAACACATCTTCACTAATCAGCTCTTAACAACATTAACCAACATATTTTAACCATTAGTTATTTTAATACCTCAAAACAATTGAAGAGAAGCAAGTTATCTACACAATGGTCTACAAGACTATGCAGCTTTTCTCTATTCATACCACTATCACAAGCATAGAATTTTCCAATCTAACACATCAACCAAGCAACTAAAACAACTCTCTAACAAATAAGAGTGAAGAACAAGAGAGCTTAACACAAAGAACTAGCAGCTCTAAACAAGATAAAATTCTAAAAGCGAGAGCTTACTAGAAAACAGACAGTAGCTAAGAATACTCAACAAATATAAGCGAAGCACAAGAGTATTCATATGAAAAAGCGGAGCGTGTCTCTCTCCCACACAAGAATGCTAGGATCCAACTTATTAAGCAAACTAAAACACACACTCAAAATAAAAACAGACGCTCCAAGCAAAATACATAAGATGTAGTGGAATAAAAATATATTATCACTAGAGATGACCTGATAGTTTTGTCGATGAAGAAGGGGATGCCTTGGGCATCCCCAAGCTTAGATGCTTGAGTCTTCTTGAATTTGCTGGGGATGAACCACCGGGGCATCCCCAAGCTTAGGCTTTTCACTCTTCTTGATCTCATCATATCGTCCCTTTCGCTTACTTGAAAACTTCCACCACATCAAACTCAAAGTAATTCTCATTAGAGGGTTAGTGCATAAACCAAAAATTCACAAGTTCTACTGTGACACAAGCACACCTTAATGCATTACAACATTAGCTACAGCCACTGATGCTCAAAGAATCAAAAAGATACAAATAAACATGGCAAAAGAAGCAATGCACAATAAAAGGCAGAATCTGTCAAAATCTGAACAGTCTGTAAAGACGAATTTTTTCGAGGCACTAGAGTTGCTCAAATCGAAAATCACTGAACTAGAAAAAGTTTCATACATATATGAAGATTCAGCACGCAAAATCGCAAAGCATTTAGTCGCTTCTGGAATAAATGACGAATTTAACGGTGACAGACAGAAATCTGTTTCCTGTGTAGAAATCCAAATATAGCAAAAACTTTCTACTAGAGACCTTACTTGGCACAACATTGCAAGAAAATAAAGATACAAAGAAATTGCTACAGAAGTAAACAAACTTCTTGACTCAAATAAAAGAAAAGATACTGAAAATAAAATGATGGGTTGTCTCCCATAAGCGCTTTTCTTTAAAGCCTTTTAGCTAGGCTTACTTACCTGTTATCAAATGGTTGGAGTGAGGTGGCTTGGCTTCCCCAAGCTTAAATTCTTGCACTTACTTGATATATGTAGGGTGAGCTTAGGGGTAGCATCCCCAAGCTTGAATGGTTGTCCCTCTTGATCTTTATTTATCTCCCTCACTCTTCCACTTGAAAGTTCTCTTCACACACATCTCATCATAAAACTTGATTAGAGGGGTTAGTGTCTCCATAAATTAAATCCTCATAAATACAGCAAAGACATATCATGAATTGATTCTAAACATTAGCTACTGTTACTTATGGTTGTGCATTGCTATTTAATAAAAAGAAGCACACAAAACACAAGTAATGAGAGTAATGCAAAATAAAGACAGAATCTGCCTAAAACTGAACAGCCCATAAAGAGTGAATTGTTAGAGGCACTTACCTTGCTCAAATCAGAAAACTTTGAACTAATGAATTGTGTGTTAATACCTTAAGATTGCTGTCACAAAGTGTCAGCTCAAAATACCTTTTCTTTGATTTTATACATTTTTCGCAGTGAAGCTTAGGAATCTGTTTTCTAGACAGCAATGATAGTTTTAATGATGCTCACATAGCAATAAGAATGAAATACAAAGGTGAGCATCAAGAGAAGAATATGAAGCACATTTAAGTCTAACCCACTTCCTATGCATTGGAATCTTGTAAGTAAATAAATCAATAAAGCACAAAGTGGCTAGCATAGGAAGACAAAATAAGTGGTACTTCAAAATTTTCAACATATAGAGGTGAAACTTAATATTATTGAGATGCATATATCCATGTTTCCCTCTCTCATAATAACTTTCAGTAGCATCATTGATAAATTCTACAATATAACCATCACATGAAAAATTCTTATCATGAGCCATATGCATAAAATTATTACTCCTCACATAAGCATAGTCATTCTTATTAATTGTAGTGGAAGAAAATTCAACAAAATAGCTATCATTATTATTCTCATCACCATAATCATCAAATATAGGAGGCATATTGAAATCATAATTAATTTTCTCGTCAATAGTAGGTGGACTGAAAATATCATATTCATCATTGTAATCATCATATATAGGAGGCATTGTATCATCAAAGTAAATTTTCTCCTCAAAGCTTGGGGGACTAAAAAGATCATTTTCATAAAAACTAGCTTCCCCAAGCTTAGACTTTTCCATAGCATTAGCAATAATGGTGTTCAAAGAATTCATACTAATAACATTACTACCACTATTATGCAAACAAGCTTCCATAGGTTTTTTAATTTTCTCTTCAAAAGCATCATGTCCTAATTCAATATAAAGTTCATAAAGATCCCTAATTTTTTTGTTGTTTTCCATTAAGCCTAACTAGTGAAATTAAAAACAAGAAACAAAAAGATATAATTGCAGAATCTAAAGGAAATAACTTCGAGCACTCACACAACAGCAACAATGCTAGAAAATAGCTTAGTAGCCAGATGATGTGAGTACTTTTTACCTTACCTCCCCGGCAACGGCGCCAGAAAATAGCTTCGTTGCCGGATAGCTTTGTTGTTGGAGTGTGAGTGTCGCTTACCTTACCTCCCCGGCAACGGCGCCAGAAAATAGCTTGATGTCTACACACGCTTCTATTCTTGTAGACAGTGTTGGGCCTCCAAGAGCAGAGGTTTGTAGAACAGCAGCAAGTTTCCCTTAAGTGAATCACCCAAGGTTTATCGAACTTAGGGAGATAGAGGTCAAAGGTATCCCTCTCAAGCAACCCTGCAATCACAATACAAGAAGTCTCTTGTGTCCCCAACACACCCAATACACTTGTCAGATGTATAGGTGCACTAGTTCGGCGAAGAGATAGTGAAATACAAGTAATATGGATGATTATAAGTAGTAATTGCAATCTGAAATAAAAATGGCAGCAAGCAAACATGTAGCAAAACTTGTTGTAAACGGTGTTTCAATGCTTAGAAACAAGGCCTAGGGATCATACTTTCACCAGTGGTCACTCTCAACAATGCAATCATAATTGAATATAAATATAAGCACTTCAATATACTACTCCGAAGTATTCTCCGGCTGGATAACGAACACTAATTCATTGTGTAGGAATGCAAAAGCACGCCTCAAACATATATTCCCAAGTACTAATGAATACCCCACACTGGACCATGAGCATTCATAGGAGGTACTAACACACCACAATTTCATAGAGACATCCAACTCAAATAATAAATCAGTGAACAAGTATCTTGTGAAATATAGCCTAAAGACCCGCACGGTGCACACACTGTCACCTTTACACACGTGGGACAAGGAGTCTCCGGAGATCACATAAATAAAGCCCACTTGAGTAACATAACAACATCTAGATTGCAAAGCTCATGATCACATATAGATCACATCATGGGAGAGAGAGAGATGAACCACATAACTACCGGTACGACCCTCAGCCCCGAGGGAGAACTACTCCCTCCTCATCATGGGAGTCAGCAACGGCGATGAAGATGGTGGTGGAGTCGATGGAGATGGCTCCGGGGGCACTTCCCCGTCCCGGCAGGGTGCCGGAACAGAGACTTCTGTCCCCCGAAACTTGTCGGCGATGGCGGCGGCGCTGCAGATGTTTCTTTGGAATATGGCGTATCCTCCTAGGTTTTATGCGTCGGGGGCAATATATAGGCGAAAGGGCGGCGTCGGAGGGCTCCCGTGGGCCCCACACCACCTGGTGGCGCGGCAGGCATGGGTCCCGCGCCACCCTATGGTGTGGCCGGCCCACGGCCCTCCAGGCCCTCTCCTTCGGGCTCCGTGTAGTCCATTGAATTATAAGACTGCTGCTTTTTGTCCCGTCCAATTCCGAGAATATTTCCTTAAGTACTTTTCTGAAACGGGAAAACAACAGAAAACAGGAACTGGCACTGTGGCATCTTGTTAATAGGTTAGCTTCAGAAAATGCATAAAAATGTTATAAGATGTAAACAAAACATGTAGCAAATGGTATGAAAACAAGTATGGATCATAAGAAATTATAGATACGTCGGAGACGTATCAGACCCCACGCCAAATTCAACATTATGTGTCGAGAGTTTGAAAATATGTTAAATTAGAGGGAATACGTATTTTTTTAATACAATTTAAAAAATGTGCATTTTCACTCACTATGGACTTAAAAATAAATATTAACGAAAATATAAACATGTTCAAACATTCCAAATTGCTAAAAAAAATGAACAACTCCATAATATATCAACATGCCCACAGAAATAAATGCTAACTATTTACAGTAAAAACAAACATATTGGAGCATTTGGAGGTACTTATGCTACAGTTTTTTTTAGAATATTCAAATTTTGTCACCATTTGTAGGTAATTCAAATGCATATTTTCTAATTTCAATTTAATATTGCCACCGAAATACAAACATGTCCAAAAATTTCAAACTACCAAATATTTACATAATCTGTAAAATATTTCAAAACTTGAACATTCCAAACCACTAAATATTTTACTATTCTACAAAACATATAAAAATACTCACAAAAAAATGCTACCAATTCATACAAAAAAAAACATATTTGAACATTCTAATTTGGCCAACATTTTGGTGACCAAAATAAATAAATAAATAAATTGTACAAAAAACTCAGCAAGGGCGTGGCGTGACACCACGCCAAATTCAACATTATGTGTCGAGAGTTTGAAAATATGTTAAATTAGAGGGAATACGTATTTTTTTAATGCACCACCATTTAAATTCGCATAAAAAAAGAAGTTACTTCGAACGACAAATTACGACGAATTCTAACATTTCAAAACACAGCGTCCCAGATGGGGCCTACTAAATGATGGAATATAAGGCCTGTTTATATTTAATTTCAACGAATATTTTTTTTTATGATCTACAAAAGATAAAAGAAATATGGAAAATTTCGAGTTTTGTTTAAGAAAAAAAATGATCAAAAAGGAACTACTGTTTATGCAATATTCCAAATCCGTAAACAAATGACAATGGAGACATTTTTTACAATGTCAAAACTACAAACACACTTCATCATTTAAATTCGCTTAAAAAAATGAAGTTACTTCGAACGACAAATTACGACAAATTTTAACATTTCAAAACACAGCATCCCGAATGGGCCTACTGAACGATGGAATATAAGGTATGTTCATATTTAATTTCAATGAATATTTTTTTATGATCTACAGAAGATAAAAAAATATGAAAAATTCCGGGTTTTGTTCAAACAAAAAAAAGAATAAAAAAAGGAAGTACTGTTTATGCAATATTCCAAATCCAATTTTTTCCAACACTTTTGGAACTTTTAAAAATATACCTAAAAATCAATTCAAACCAACTTACATTTCTAAAATTTTCAATCCCTTCCAGATTCACATACAAGCAACTTTCAACAACTTTGAAATCTAAATAAATCATAAATATAAACTTCTCCTTCTTAATTTCGGTACTTTCAAATATTTGGAAATATTTGAAATAAATTTTCCCTAATTACAAATGCCGATCCAAATTCCCTAAATAATATCCAGAAAAAATAATAAACGTCCTAATATCAACAACTTCAAATTTACAAAATGAAAATTACATCAAAATTCTTATAAACAAAAAATGTAACCCATTGATGGCCAACAAACAAAAGTGGACCCCACCTAATTTATCCAAATTGCAACCCACCTAATTTATCCAAAATGCAAAAAAAAGGAGAAATGTTACCAATTGAAAAAAAATATTCACGTTAGAACAATATAAGCAACAACTCAAAAAATAATCACACAAAAAAATGCTAATTCATTATGACAAGTCACAAACATATGTAAACAGTTTATTTCAGCGAATAAATTCAAAAAAAAATAATGCACTCACTCCAACTATGTAGACAATTGTGTGGACTTAAATAAAAAAATTCTAAATTGTTGGAAATTTGGATAAAAATCGACACCAATTTCCAACAAAATGCAAGATTTCCAAAGTACATAAAATATGCAACCTACTTATGGCAGAAAATAAAAAAATGAACACTTCCAAATTAGTGAAAATTTTAGAAAAAGTAGACGACAAATTCCAATGAATTTTAACATTTCCCAATTAGTCAAAATTTAAAGAAGCAATTTAGTGAAATTTTCGATAAAATAGACGTCAAATCTCGACAAATTAGGTCATTTTAAAATACAGCGGATGCGGCGTATGCTAAAGAAAAAAAAATATTCAGATATTGTCACTATTTGCAATTAATTCAAACGCACCTTCCCTAATTTGAATTCAAATGTTATCACTATTTAAAAGTAATTCTAATGCATCTTCCCTAAATTAAATTAAATACTCCCGCCGAAATACAAACATGTTCGACCATTTTCACACTACTAAATATTTGAACATTACAGAAAATTTATCAAAAATGCTCACAAAAATTGCTACCTATTGATAAAAAAAAGGTTTGAACATTACAATTTAGCGAACATTTTGTCGAACAATTTTTTTTATATTCTATTAAAAAAACAAAGGCATGGCGTGATGCCACGCCAAATTCAACTAGTGTATATATAAAAGACGGACGGATTCTCGAGCGGAGAGGCCTCCTGCTACTGTAGCGAGCAACAGTGATTACTGTAGCGCTACAGTAGCTACAGTAGCGGCGATCCCGACCGTCCGCCGGCGATCGGATGGCCAGCAGAGGCGTCGATCACGCTTTTACAGAAACGCCCTTCTAGAAAACAGAAATCGAACCCGCAGTCCAAACTTCAACGTGCGGAGGGACCTTTTCGCGATTACTGAAAAATGCAAGGACTTTTCTGAAAAAACGCCACACAATCCCCTCCCTCCCCTTCTCTCTCCCGCGACGCCGGAGCTCGCCGCCGCGTCGCGCCGCCGCCACGCCCCTCCCCGCACGAATCCGAGCGTACGGGGAGCTCCGCCGCCGCCTCCCCTCCCTCCTCGCCGCAGATCAGCGGCCGGGACGCCGCCATCGCGCCGCAATCGTCGCCACCGTGCCCGCGGGCCTCCACCGCGTCCGCGTGCCGCCGCCGACGCTCCGGCGACCCAGAAGTGGCGGCGCCGCCCCCTTGCGACACCCCGCGCAGAGGCGCGTCCAGCGCGCGTCGCCGCATGTCCCCGCAAGCGCTGCTCCGACGCCGGCGTGCACGTCGCCGCTGCGGGAGCTCCACCCGCTCCACCCAGTGGTGACGTCATCTTGACGTCACCGCGGTGGGCCTGGGCTGGCATTGGGCCGGCTGTTTGGGCCGGCCTGTTTGCTAGCTCCTTTCTTTTTTTTTACCCTTAGTTTTTTTCTTTTTCCCTGCAGTCCAAATTCTAACCATTTAAAATTACTGAAATTTTGAATTTTGCATTTGGTCTGTGGCCAAATATTTTTCCGTGAATTTTTAACAAATTCACACAATTAGATTATTTTACCTTCTACAAAAAGGAAATCGCATATAATACAAATTCTTTTTCCACAAATGTTTGACTACATGAATAATTACATATAATACAAATTCATAACTCCTAATTATGGATTGAATTTGAATTGCATCTAATAAATTTTAAAAAAGATATTTCCTCTAATTATTGATCCAAATTGAAAATCTAATAGCAATTCAAATAGTTTTACTACACCAGATGAATTTCCAAAGAAAAATAATAGAGAAATGCAAACAATATATTTGACTACATCAGACGATAATATTTGACTACATCAGACGAATTAACGTGAAAGGTAAATTTTTCCACGAATACTTGACTACATGAATAATTGCATATAATACAAATTCATATCTCCTAATTATGGATTGAATTTCAATTGCATCTAATAAATTAAAAAAAAAGATCTAAACTAAAATCTAATACAATTCAAAAAGTTCAAATAATTTCCAGACGATAATATTTTTACTACACCAGACGAATTTCCAAAAAAAAATGCAAACAATATATCAAAAAAAACATATCTTCAAACTCTCCACACAAAATATGCATTAAAAAAAACACAATAATTTCCAGACGATAATATTTGACTACATCAGACGAATTAACGTGAAAGGTAAATTTTTCCACAAATGCTTGACTACATGAATAATTGCATATAATACAGATTCATATCTCCTAATTATGGATTGCATTTCAATTGCATCTAAAAAATTTAAAAAAAATAATATTTCCTCCAACTATTGATCTAAACTGAAAATCTAATACAATTCAAATAGTTCAAAAAAAATCCAACCGATAATATTTTTACTACATCAGATGAATCTCCAGAAAAAATGCAAACAATATATCAAAAAAAACAAAAAACTAATATATTTCTAGACTTTCCACACAAAATATGCATTTTTTAGAAAAAAAATCTTTAGCTATTGAATCCAAATGAACAAATGTGCATTTCCACCCATTATAAACTTCAATTTAAGATTAATAATCTTTGAACATTTCAAATTGCTTTAAAAAAAATGGAAGTACTCTAAAATATATCAACATGCTCACTTGGTACAAAAAAATGCCAACTATTTACATATAAAAAATATGTAGGAACATTTCGATGAATCTCCAGAAAAAATGCAAACAATATATCAAAAAAAAACTAACATTTTTCCAGACTTTCCACGCAAAATATGCATTAAAAAAAACACAAAAAAATCTCTAGCTATTGAATCCAAATGAACAAATGTGCATTTCCACCCATTATAGACTTCAATTTAAGAATAATAATCTTTGAACATTTCAAATTGCTTTAAAAAATAGAGGTACTCTAAAATATATCAACATGCTCACAAAAACAAAATGCTAACTATTTACAGAAAAAAGTGTTGGAACATTTTGAATTTGTGAATATTTGAAAAGAAGCAATATGCACTTTGTATTTAACAGATGCTCACACTATGTATTCCCTTTAAATATGGACTCTAATTGAACATCTCAACTAAGCAAAATATTGACAACAAAAACTAAATTAACTTCCTCTAAATATGAAATTCAAGTGCAATTCCTCAAATTATTTATGCCAACATATAAACATAATCAAACATTCAAATTTGCTAAGTATTTGAAATTACCCTACCATTAAAAAAACAAAATTGGCCAACATTTATATATAATTCTAACACATTGGCTCTCATTACATTTCAGATTTCATAGCAACATACAAACATATTAAAATACATCAATTTGGTAATTGTTCGGATATTCTCTAAACTATATAAAAAATGCTCAGAAAAAACCAACACTAACTATGTATGGCAAAACAAAAAACATATTTCAACAATTCAAAATGGTCAATATTAAGATGCAATATAAATGAACCTTCCTGAATTGTGGACTCGAATCCAAAAAAAAATGCAATCAAATTTGAATATTTCAAAATTCTAATTACCTTTCAAACAAATGTCCATTTCATCCAGCAGAAAAAATATGCATAGCATATCCGAACAATCAGAAAAAAATAAATACTACCTACTTATGGCAAGAAAACAAACATGTCTTCAAAATCCAATTTGGCCAGCATTTCACGAAAAATCTAGATGCACTTCCTCTAAACATTATTAAAAAAGAAAAACATGTCTTCTAATTACGTATTTGTGCAAATTAACCTTTAAAATTACCTACAAAATTATTTCCTTTAGTTATCCAGCTAAAATAAACATGTGCTACAAATTAAAAAAAAGTTTCCCAAACTTCCACACTTTGTAAAAAAATATATATATATATTTCCAATTTTGAAATTTACCCACCACGGTATTCTAAATTATTGGAAATTTGGATAAAATCAACACCAATTTCCAACGAATTTCAAGATTTCCAAAGTACATAAAATATGCAACCTACTTAGGGCAGAAAACAAAAAAAAAATATTGAACACTTCCAAATTAGTGAAAATTTAGAGAAAATAGTTGGCAAATTCCAACGGATTTTGACATTTCTCAATTAGTCCAAATTTGAAGAAACAATTTAGTGAAATTTTCGATAAAATAGATGATAAATCTCGACAAATTAAGACATTTTTAAATACAGCGGGTGCGGCGTATGCTAAATGAATTTTTTTTGGAATATTCAAATGTTGTCACTATTTGGAATTAGTTCAAATGCATCTTCCTTAATTTAAATTAAATACTCCCGCCGAAATACAAACATGTTCAACCATTTCACCCTACTGAATATTTGAACATTATAGAAAATTTATCAAAAATGCTCGCAACAAATGCTACCTATTCATAAAAAAAAATGTTTGAACATGAATGCCAACTACTTATGGGAAAAGTACAAACATGATTTATGTCTAAAAAAACAAACATGTTTGAATATTTTGAATTGGTAACCACCAAATGCACTTCCTCTAATTATGTGGAGCTGAAATTAGTAAATACTCAAACAATACATTTCCTACAATTTTACACTCAAATTAAACATTTCATCGCATATCATCGCAATTATTTATGACATATCATCGCAACTCAAATGCCGATCCAATTTCCCTAAACAATATCCAAAAAAAATGTCCTAATATCAACACCTTCAAATCCACAAATCGAAAAATATAAATGGAAATTGCATCAGAATTCTTAAAAAAAAAATTGCAACCCATTGATGGCCAACAAACAAAAAAAAGATATTCTAAATTATTGTAAATTTAGATAAAATCGACACTAATTTCCAACGAATTTCAAGATTTCCAAAGTACATAAAATATGCAACCTACTTATGGCAGAAAACTAAAAAAATAAAAAAAATAAACACTTCCAAATTAGTGAAAATTTAGAGAAAATAGACGACAAATTCCAACGGATTTTGACATTTCCCAATTAGTCCAAATTTAAAGAAACAATTTAGTGAAATTTCGGATAAAATAGATGACAAATCTCGACAAAGTAGGACATTTCAAATACAGCGGGTGCGGTGTATGCTAAAGGAATTTTTTTTTGGAACATTCAACTGTTGTCACTATTTGGAAGTAATTCAAATGCATCTTCCCTAATTTAAATTAAATACTCCCGCCGAAATACAAACATGTTCAACCATTTCACCCTATTAAATATTTGAACATTATAGAAAATTTATCAAAAATGCTCACACAAAATGCTCCCTATTCATAAAAAAAAACATGTTTAAAACATTACAATTTAGCCAACATTTTGTTGAACAAAAAAAGATATTTTCTACAATAAAAATCACCAAAGGCGTGGCGTGACGCCACGCCAAATTCAACTAGTATTGCTTTATTGTTGCTCACTTTGATGGCTTGGTGCCTGCTACTTTATTTTATAATTCATATTATCAAGTCTGAATTTATTTGGATACATGTTTATTTGTTTATTATTGAGTTTATGAGTGAAAAAATACTATTTTACATCTTAAAAAAACCAGACATTGAACCAGTGAACCTGTGGTTCGACCGGTAAAAACCTGAACCGAAAGCCTCACCGGTTCGATCACCGGTCCGGTTTTTAAACTATGCTTACAGACCTATCATTAATAAAATATTTAAGTATTTGATTTGATGTATACAGGAGCACAAAATTTCTCTCGAGCAGATCGCGAAAGTACAGAAAATAGCACTACATCAGTCATCAGATGATCATACAAACGGTGAGATCCATGCAAACAACTCATTGATAAATTCACAAGAATCAAATGGATAATAATAATATTATTATTATTAAAAGATACATGAAAAAATCACAAGAATAAATGGATAATATAAAAAAAATGTAAAAGCACATTCACATGACCACAAAATGTCGAAAAGAGAGATCGTATTTATTATCAGAGGCTCAGTGTTGGCTCATCTATCATATTGACAAATTGCACTCTCTCCGCACAAGTGAAATCAAAAGAGGTACTCGCTGTTGATATCTGCCTTGTATCCCATCCGTTTACACACCCATATGTGACATTTTCAGCAGTCAAATGGTTGCTCGCGGAAAGCAAACCGTCCCAATCTGCATGCTTTCAACTAGTCACATAAAAACCCTAGCCCAAAACCATACCCATAAATCAAGCACTGGTATTTGATCTTATATGTACTTCCCTCCGTCCCATAATATACGATGTTATTACAACCAATATGAGTACCTCCGCATGAGCCAAACTCATCATCGCCAACATGGCACAAAATATAAAGGAAGAGGAGTAACAGAGAGAAACCCCCACACGAAATAGAGAATGTGAAAGAGAGCAACATATTACATATGATGAGAATAAAGAATCAGAAGAAAAATCAGTACATAGGGAGAAAACATGGAATTGGGATGACCCTGTCACATATTACATATGATGAGAATAAAAAGAAGCAGAAAAGAATCGGTATATATGAAGAAAACATGGAATTGGGATGACCCTGTCGCAACAATAGGAAATAACTGGAGCAGCACAGAAAAAAGTAACAGCAAACACTTCTAGATATCGGCAAATATGTCACGATGTGTGAGTTCGCTGCCTGAGAGCACTGCAATTCAGTCCAGTGTTCAATATGTCACGATATCATGACTATCATTGTCTATGTCAGTCTCCAGCAGCCAAGGATCAACAATTCATCCACACAATAGATGTACACAGTAGACAGTACACACTTGAATAAAATCGACGCAATTCAAGTTAGTGTCGCGTGATGACAAGTGGGCGAAAAAATAATATCACGGGCCTTGCTGTGAAGTGGCATCGTCTAAACCATGACAAGAAAGCAAGAAAATCAGGTTCAGGAAAAAAAGCAAGAAAATCAGCTTACAGTCGATGAGTCTGATGTCTGCTGGTGAGTCTTATGTCTGCTGGTAACCGAATGAAAGATGCAAGACGCCTTGATGCAACTATCCGAGCGTTTGTCCAGCAAAGTCGGCTCCTTCATCGTTGCTCAAGAGAAGTGACTACAGCATCATCGCCTTGCAAATACATGAGATGATCATAGGAACGGTGAGATCCATGCAGATACATCATTATTAACAATTTAAAAGAATGATATTAAAAAATACAAAAGAACAATCACACAACCACAAAATGTCGAAAAGAGAATCATATGTTTATTGTGGGAGGCTCAGTGTAGGCTCATCTATCATATTGACAAGTTGCACTCTCTGAACAAGTAAAATCAAAAGAGGTGCCGTTTTCCCATGTATACGCTCTGTATCCGATCTGTTTACACACCATGTGTCATTTTCAGCATTCAAATGGTTACTCACAGAAAGCAAACCGTCCCAATTAGTCACGTGAAAACCCTAACCCCAAATCATACCCATAAATCAAGCATTGGTATCTAATCATACCCAAATGCTACAAAGCGCAGCTGCGCTATTTCGACGTCTCGAGCGCCCACTCTATGGACTGTCGATCGCATCAGCTCGTGGAGATTTTTTCCTGGTCGGAACGCGCCCTAGAGGCTCGCCACACGCGCCTCTCCTACCTCTCTCTCCTCGCCGTCGGACGGCTCCCGCCCGCTCCATGGCTGGTCGGAACGGCGGCGCAGAGTCTCACCATGCGCGCCGCTCCGACCTTTCGCTCCTCGCCGTCGGACGGCCCGCGCCCGCGCCATGGTGAATATTGGAGAGGCAGCGATGAAGGAAGCCGTTGGCACTCGCGTCGCGGAAGGCACTCCTTGACTCAAATCTCGGGGAACCGACGCGGGGGCCCCCGCTGCAGCCGGTGCGCCTCACCACCGGCGTCCTTGGCTAGAACGCGTGGGTTGGGGAGATCTGGCGGGGCTGCGCGGGGCCACACGCAGAGGAAGTTCCGTGGAGTTCCTAGCCAGGCGGCGGCAGGGGGTCGTCAGCTGGGGCTGCCCGCAGTGAACGGCCGGGGGAGGAGGGGATGGGTCGGCGGCCTCGTGTGTGTTGGGGAAGAAGGCTGGGGAAGATAGAGACGGGAATAAAATGAGGAAAAGAGATGAAAAAATTGCTTCTTCGCGCATGAAAGTTGCTTCATCGAGCACCAAAACAACTTGTAAAAAACTAAGTAAAGTAACTTCATCACGCATCAAAGTTGGTAATATAAAGTTGCCTATCGATATGGATAAGTTGCCTACCACTGTTATAAGTTGCCTACCTATATTTAGAAGTTGCCTACGACGGTTTTGAATTTTTCTATCTCTATTGAGAAGTTGCTTCTTTGAGCACCAAAATTGTTTCTTCGCATATCAAAGTTGCTTCTTCATGCACCGAAGTTGCTTCATTTAGCACCAAAACAACTGTCAAAAATTAAGTGAAGTCGTTTCGTCACGCGTCAAATTTGGTAATGCGAAGTTAAAATAAGTTGCCTATCACTGTTATAAGTTGCCTACCTCTATTGAGAAGTTGCCTAAAGTGAATTTTCCTACCCCTATTGAGAAGTTGCTTCTTTGCGTATCAAAATTGTTTCTTCGCACATCATAGTTGCTTCTCCGCGCATCAAAGTTGCTTCATCGAGCACCAAAACAACTTGTAAAAACTACGTAAAGTCGCTTCGTCACGCATCAAAGTTTGTAATGAGAAGTTGTCTATCGATATTGAGAAGTTGCCTACCTCATTGAGAAGTTGCCTGTAATTGTTGTCAATTTTCTTACCTCTATTGAGAAGTTTCTTCTTTGCGCACCAAAATTGTTTCTTCGCACATCATAATTGCTTCTTCGTGCACCGAAGTTGCTTCGCACATCATAGTTACTTATAGTATCGATAGGCAACTTTATAACGGTAGTAAGCAAATTTACAATTTGCGGTACACGACTTGTGAATTTGGTAACTATGTGTTGCTGCTATATACACAGCTAGTCAACAAACTATTATAATTGAGCAACTGGCGTTATGAAGCAACTAATATAAGATGTTAGGCAACAAATTGACAGAATACTGCAACCACTGTTTTACATTAGGCAACAAACAGACAGAAAATATCGATTTGACAATTTTTACATGTGGGACCCGCTAGGTAGTATCTCTCACTCTCTCTCACCTTATCTTCTTCCTCCACGGTCTACATCCCTCCTTCTCTTGATTTTTCTCTATCATCCAATCGACGCTACCCGCACCGTCGATTAAGACCGTTGCCGGCCTCCTCTCATGCTGCCGTTCACCACCGACGGACCCGCCGGTATCCTCTCCTCAATTCCCCACTGGCGAGATGTCGTTTCCAACCCGGTGCTGCTTCTCCACCGGCTGCTGCCGGGTTGCTGCTCCACTAGCTTCTCTCGGCCGACATGCGGTCGCCGCAGAGGAAGAAATGGGGTATGTCAACGGAGGATGCATCTGGGGGTGTGACCGGCGAGGGAGGAGAAGCCGAGAAGGGGGCGGGGGCAGCGGGCTTAGGTGGCCGATTGAAGGTCGCTGTGTCAAGAGGCACGAGGGAGGGGCGGCGCTCCTGGGTGCCGGCTGAAGGTCGCCGGCCGCAGTCTGGGCGGCGGTGGAGATCCCATACCCCGGCCCAGGACGGGTGCGTGCGCTGGGTAGTCCTCCGGCGTAGGGATCCAGGGCGGCTCTCTGACTGGTTTGCGGGATGAAGGGAATCGGGCGGCGCACGTCGATGGATGTGATGGAGTGATTCAAGGCCCAGTCGGCCGAGCGGGTGGGCGCCCCATGGTGCGAACGAGCGCCCAGGCGCTCTGTAGACGCGTAATATGTACCTCTGAATGAGCCAAGCTCGTCATCGCCAATACATAACAAAACATCAAGTGTAACAGAAAGAAACCCCCACACATAATAATATAGAGAATGTGAAAAGAGATCGACATGATTACATTATGATGAGAATACAAGCAGCAGGAAAAAAATCTACATATAGGTAGAAAACATGAAATCGTGGCGAGCCTATCGCAACAGCAGGAAATAACTGGAGCAGTTTGGAGCAAAGAAACAACAAACACTACAAGATATTGACGACAGACATGTTGCAATGTGTAGGTTTGCTGCCTGAGAGCACCATAATTCAGTCCATAGTATTCAAGATGTCACAGCATCATGGCTGACATTCTTTATGGCCGTCTCTAGCAAGACCAACAATTCATGCACGCAATAGATGTACATAATACAAACTTGAATAAGATTGCCACCACTCAAATAAAGTGTGGCAAAAGATTATATCACAGGGTGGCTATAATCTGGCATCGTCAGAACCAGTGACAAGAAAGCACAGCAAACCCCAACCCATACAGTCCACATCACCTACCAATGCCGCCATGTAGCTGCAACGGACTTAGATCTACAACACAATGTGTTCCGGCACAGCACGAGGGACGGAATTTGGAGGCACAGCAAGAGAAGTGGAACTAAATATCCCAAGGCATTGTATGAAACAGAAGGTCTGATTTTAGGATTGATAGTTATGTGCCATGTCCCTGTTACTCGATGAACAATTGCGCAGCACATGCATTCAAAGAAGAAAGAAAATGTTTTGAACATATAGAAACGTAAATTGAAGTATAACAAACAGAAATTTAAAACAAGATCAACTCATTAGCTTCAAACTCCTCTGTACTTTACACAAATCTCGTGTTTAGCTAGGATATTTCTTAAAGGTGGCATAGAAATGTAGCGTAGAAATAGCCAAATTGTTAACTATACCAGCATTGAAACATCACTAATAGCAAAATAGCATTAAGAGGACTCAGTCACCTTTGCTCGATTATACAAACCCAACCCTCACATCTGTTGTGCAATCTATTCAACTCAATGCAAGCAGATCTGCGCTGGTTATCAATCATCAGAATGACCATCCTCACAGAACGACCAACATTGAACGATTAGGTTCTGGGAGAAAAGAGGGTTGGTTAAATTTGATACCTACAGGAGCACTGATTGCTCAAAGCAAGATTTTCAGCAAATAACAAAACATGTAAAAGAGCTGAGCTGCGGTGATGTCACAGACGTCAACAAGAGATCACCATGAAGGCAAAAGTGCCGGGCATTTTATTATTTTCCCGGTTCACCCCTGGAATTTTCACCAAGGGCGAATAGGTCTCGCTTAGCGGGAACCACAGGCTAAACGGACCCAGGCTCAACTCCGAGCCCGATCCTTTACGGTTGGGATTTGGAATTTCCCAAACCAACCGCGTAGCACTACCAGGCGGATGCCCCTTTCTGGCGTTCTCACAACTGGCATTCAGGGGACTTGTGCCTCCTTCATGAGGTGCTGGTTCCCAGAATCAGGCTGAAGATATGGCTCAATCAACTAGGTCTATCATAATCCACAACAACTACAATAGCAGATTATATATTCCTAGCGAGGACGTAGAAAGTATCGGCCACATTCAAGAAAATCAGGTTAATAAGAAAAAACATCTTTTTTCCGAAAAAAAGAAAAAATACAGAAAATGAGCTTGCTGTCGACAAGCCTGATGCACACATCATTTTTTCAAAAATAAGAAAAAGGAAAAATAAGGGTTGCAACTGGAAAACGGACCGAGAGCATGTAACAATTTGCACGCTTCCAACTAGTCACATCAAAACCCTAACCCTAAACCATACCCATAAAATCAAGCATTGGTATCTGCTCCTAATATTTTGTAGGTTACCTCTGAATGAGCAAAACTAATCATTGCCAACTTAGCACAAAACATCCAGTAAAAGGAGTAATAGAGAAACCGCACAGAAAATATAGAGAATGCGAAAGGAGAGCGACATGATTACATTTACAAATGATAAGAACAAATGAAGCAGAAATAATCAACAATTCAGCATATAGGGAGAAAACACGGAACTGGGATAAGCCTATCACAGCAGTAGGAAATAACTAGAGCAGTTTAGAACAAAGAAACAACAAACACTGCAAGACATCGACAACATACATGTCGCAATGTATAAAAGGTCAGATATACTCCCATCACAACACCACGACTTGATAGAAAGTGGAATGTCAATTCCAATGTTTAAGTAGTAGTTAGCTGCTAAACTGGTTACTTGTTGTGGAACAAGCCCTCCTTGTTTAGAAACAAACTGAAGAAAACACAAGTTACCAATTTGCATGGTGGTGAAAGCTCTACAAGGGCAGCTAAATCATCACGGCCCTTCAGAAAGGATAAAAGGGACCCTGCAATATGAACATGCACTACATGCCCCTTAAGTCGGAATCAGTAAATAGCACTGGAGTAAGGAATAAGCAAATAAAGGGTCAAGCAGAAGCATCAAATTATCAAAGGAAGCAACAATAGTGTAGCAACTTAAAGTTTCAGCGCCATCCCATCTTCCTCACTAAAAATCAACTAGTAAGTAGAACTATTCATTAAAAAATGTAACAATAATACCACGAGCAGCGACAGTCGGCTGCAAAACTGATTACTCACGAGATGAATTGTGGTTAATTACTTTTACTGATATTGGCCATTGTCACAATTATGAACCATGGTAATTCACTTTAAGAATAAAACGGTAATTGCAACAAATAAAGAAAGGAAGGCACAGTTTAGTTGCATTTAGAGGGATCCGACTCGCCTTTGAATCTTTGATTGATCATACGACCTAGCCCCACCTTTTGTCACTGGATTAACTCACCATTGAAGTCGAGCTGTGCTGGTTATCATTCATTAGAATGACCATACAAGACAGCCGTCAATATTCTGGTGTGAACGGAAAGGTCGAGGAAAAAGGTGGAGCGGTTTTAAATATGATACTACGGCGTATGTGATACCCTTAACTGCCTCGATTAATTGAATTAAATTTATTACAGCCACATTTACTCCATCAATCCTCAGATAGATAGATCGATAGCAAAGAAATCGAATGGGGAAACTACCTTCAAAATGTCACTTTGCTCATGACAGGTATGAGTGGAAAAAAAGGGGTATATGCAGTTTAAGACAGCATTAGCAGCTGGACTCCGAGTAAAACTCACAGCGGTGGTAATGGTGTACATAACTCATGAACAATAATTTATAAAATACAGAGTAGTGTTGTTTTGGGGGAACACTACTCAGATTCACCTCACCGTCAATCACCTGAAGTTGGAAAATGCTTCGGTAGCAGCATCATGCAAAACAATCTCTCTCTTTCTCTCTCCAGCAACAAATAGCCGCAACTGGTAACTTGCTGCAGAGCAAGGCCTCCTAGCTTAGCGACTAGCTGTCGAGCATCTCCACCGGCAAATTTGCAAGGAACCAAAACACCTCCCACTCCAAATCTGCTTAAACATCTTCAACACCAAGGAGCAAAAATCATCATATCCATTCGGAAAAAAATATAACTCGTCAATACACAACAGTAATAAACATGCCAAGTTGAAAAATGAATTCAGAACATTGCATTGGTAGCCATGTTACTTGCAACCAAAGAAACAGTTGCCATTTGTTCACTTAAGATTGAAAGAGGCATTGTACTGAAAATAAACAACAGGAAAACATATGGCTGGGACGCATTTACTCCAAAAAGAAAAGTGAATGTGTTACTCGACCAATTTATCCCATGAAAGTTGGGGTTATAAATACTTTGCTAAATAATCAGACACAAAATCAAAGGACAGTCAGTCCAACCTTCAACAATTAAAATATGTATTGAGAAGGGAGACTGGTTATCAATCATCCGACCCTCACATCTCTTGCTGCATAATCTACTCATCGCAGCCAAAGTGGATCTGCACTGGTTATCATTCATTCGAATAACCATCCAAGGTACAGAATATACAACATTGGCGACTAATTGACCAGGTTGCAAGAGAAGTGAGGGTGGGACACTAATTTGATTGCATAAAGGCATGAACGATGAACATATCATCCGTGGATAATCATTACTGCCCCTTTGGCTCAGTTTGCGGTTGCTCAATTGTGTCATGCTGAACTTTTTTTTATAATCTGCTGTGGAAAAATAGCAACGGAAGACTTTATCAAAGTTTTGGGATCTAGCTTATCCAGCTACAGTATAGTATACTCCTTCCTTGCTAGATAGAGCTCTCCATCATCTTTGAATCCGCTTCAACTAAGAAAAAACTTGGTTGGCCAAATGAAAAAAAATAGACAAAAGCTCGTTCAAAAAGCTGGGTTATCATAACCCCCATCTCAATGCCACATACAGCCTTAAAAGGATTCCATTGCTTCATTCCAGAGGCAAAAACAATGCAAATTAGAAAGCAATCCAAGCAAGCTATGGTAGTTGGGTTCATCACCAACAAAAGACACCAATCCAAGTCGAGATGGATCCTAACTCCACATGAACCCAATAGAGAAAAATAGAGAAGAAAAAACAGCGTCTACTAGAGAAGAAGAAAAACTGTGCAAATGTAGTATAACAAAAGAAGGCTCAGTTTTTACTTTGCTTCATGATCAAGCCCAACCCCCACATCTATTGCTGCATAGTCTACTCCAACGCAACGTAAGAGAACTGACCTGGTTATCACTCATCAGAATGACCGTCCGAGGCACAGAAAATCCAACATTAGCGAAGAATTGAATATGCTGCACGAGAGGTAGGGGTGGGCTCTAACTTGGTACTCAAAGGCCAGAGCTATCCTGATTGCTAAGGCATGCTTATTTCGGCCGGTCAACATCATCGCCCCTCATAAGGATTCCATTCTTGTTGCAAGGGCTGGGTGCAATCTGTATCATCTTGATATTAATATATTCCCTTTATCGGAAGAAAGGATTCCATTCTTCATCACATCATGGCACGAGGAAAAGAACCTCTGCTGACAATGGGCAAATCTGCGGAGAAGTCCACATTTCAAAAGCCAATGTCCATGATTGCGAACCACTTGGAGACAACAGGGATGCGATGAGGTAGAACAAGGACAGCGATGGAGGCGACAAGTGTGAGAAGTGTGCTACGGCACGGCACGGCTGCGGCTCTAGGGCACGGCGGTCAGTGGACTGTAGGAGAGGTCTTAGACCCGCCTTTGCTCCCAGGCCACGGCCTCTGCTCATGCACACAAAGCAACATTATCCATAATATTCATACATACATACATACTACATACATGCATGCCTGCTTATAACTGCATTTGAGTTGGGCTCAGATTCGTCTTTGCTCTCATGCAACCCTACCTCTAGCGTCTCCCATCACTAGATCAATATGTTCATTAATTTAGTGAATCTGTCCTGGTTATCACTCCTAAAAGTGACCGTCCAAGGACAGAGTCACCAAAGTTAGCACATGATGAAACAGCTCCGAGAGAGGAGGGAGGGTCCAGTTTGATACCCACACACACACCCAGATTGCTCAAGGGTGTGCTTATATCAGCCATGGTCGATCATCATTGCCCCTCATCAGGATTCCGTTTCTTGATAATAGAGCGAAGTCTCAATTACACATACCCTGGCTGCCTAAAATGTTCGAAGACAAGCCTACGCGATAACCGTTCACTTTCATGGTTGGGACATTCAACTCCCTCAAAATCTTGTCAGGCAACAAACCAGCAATCGATCTATTGCCGCCGCTGGTTCCGCCCCTACTCTTTAGGGTTCCCAACACCCAACAGCTCGGAGGCAGTGTGGCACCCTTAGAGGTGAGACCTGGAACCAGTGAGCCTTCATATAGCAAACCCGCACAACCATGTGTATAATTTGCCCTAAATGGCCCTTGGTAGCACATAAAATGTGGCAAAAACAATGTGGAAGAATCCATGACAGGCCGGGCTAGACGTACGCCTCAGCCTCATTGGAACCAACGAGCAGAAGCCACGCAAGCAACCGCCTAACGGTCCCCAAAGCCCCCGCCACAACTGCTAATGCCACGGCGGCTGCCCGTAGACAGGCCTCCATGCCGTTGGCGTAGCGTCGCAACACGAACTCGCAACACGAAAGGAGGGCTGGCCCCGCAAGGCGGAGGTCTGATGCATCCTCACTAGGAGGCAAAGGTCAGTGCTAAAGGCCGTGCATCCTTGTCACTGCTTTTCCAATGGCCAGTCTCAGCTGTTGTGCCTGTGCATTAACAAAGCTCAGAGAAAGAATCGAGCAGCAGCTCTAGGGCCTCATTGATTCAAAGGAGAGAGAGAGAGAGAGAGAGAGAGGAGAGAGAGAGAGAGAGAGAGAGAGGAGAGAAGAGAGAGCTACACCGCCACCACCACCTTAAGGGCCTCTTTGACTCAAAGGATTTCATAGGAATTTGGAGAGAGAGAGAGAGAGAGAGAGAGAGAGAGAGAGAGAGCTACACCGCCACCACCACCTTAAGGGCCTCTTTGATTCAAAGGAATTTCATAGGAATTTGGAGAGAGAGAGAGAGAGAGAGAGAGAGAGAGAGGAGCAGCAGCGGCAGCAGCAACAACAACAACAACAACAACAACAACCTTAATGGCCTCTTGGTTCAAATTTTATCAGAGGCTCAGTGTTGGCTCATCTATCATATTGAGAAATTGCACTCTCTCCGCACAAGTGAAATCAAAGAGGTACTCGCTATTGATATCCGCCTTGTATCCCATCCGTTTACACACCCATATGTGACATTTTCAGCATTCAAATGGTTGCTCGCGGAAAGCAAGCCGTCCCAATTTGCATGCTTTCAACTAGTCACATAAAAACCCTAACCCCAAACCATACCCATAAATCAAGCACTGGTATCTGATCTTAGTATGTACTCCCTCCGTCCCATAATATAAGATGTTATTACAACCAATATAGGAGTACCTCTGAATGAGCCAAACTCATCATTGCCAACTTAGCACAAAATATAAAGGAAAAGGAGTAAGAGAGAGAAACCCTCACACAAAATAAAGAATGTGAAAGAGAGCGACAAGATTACATATGAAGAGAATAAAGAATCAGAAAAAAAATCAGTACATGGTGATCAAACACTATGGCAACAGTATATAAAAAACATGGAATTGGGATGACACTATCACAACTGGAGCAGTTTGGAACAAAGAAATAGCAAACACTGCTATATATCGACAAATATGTCACAAGTGCGGGTTTGCTGCCTGAGAGCACAGCAATTCAGTCCACAGTGTTCAAGATGTCACAGTATCATGACTGCCACTGTCTATCAGTCTCCAGCAGCCAAGGACCAACAATCCATTCACAAGATAGATGTACACAACACATACTTGAAAAAATCGACATCATTCAATTAAGTGTCTCGTGATGGCAAATGGCCAAAAAATAATATCATGGGGCAGCTATGAAGTGGCATCGTTTAAACCCATGACAAGAAAGCACAGAAAATTCCAACCCATACAGCCCACATCACCCGCCATGGTAGCTGCAACGGACCTAGACCTACAACCCAATGTGTTCCAGCACAGCCTGAGGGGTGGGATTAGGAGGAAGTGGAATAAAAAAAACCAAGGTAGCCAATTGCAAAATAGAATATGAGCAATAAATAATGCAAGGCTTGTTTTTGGCTCATTCATCAAAACTAGCACCAAGTACTCCCAAAAGATCAGCAGGCTTTGAACGCAGCACAAACCTTCGTGTCCACTGCATTTTCAGAGTTTTTGCAACTACAGTTGGTATGAGCTATCATGTATCAGACTCCATCATTTGTAACATCTCCACCCTTCTAAAAAAATATATAAAATGACACAGTAGTAGCCTTCCCTACTGTTTTTGTGTCAAAAAAATGTGACAATACAGTTTTATTATTATTATTATTATTATTATTACTCCCTCCGATCCATAAAAAGTGTCATCCACTTAGTACAAAGTTTGTACTAACTTAGTACAAAATGAGCAACACTTTTTATGGATCGGAGGGAGTAATATTATTTCCAGCATCCAAATAGTTTAATTGGCATTGCAACCAAATAATTTAATTAGTATATCAAGAGCGTCTATGTAAAGCCAAGAACGGTAAGATACTTTACTACTCTAGATTACAGCATGCACACCAACACCAAAGTTCAGCATTTGGAAATTAACCTTTTAAATACACCGCTCAATGGGACAAAATTATCATTGACACAAAAGAGAAACGCTTGAAAAGAACTCAACTGAAGTGGTAGAATGAATTATAAAAGAGAACAAGAGAAAATGTTACACTCCTTCGCAAACAAAAAATGCACTTCAGCTTAAGTAGATAAAAAAGCAAGAGAGAAACATGCATATATTCAAACAACGGTGGACACAAAAAAAGGGACAAGTATGAATGGCTCAGTTATACTCCCATCTAATCTCCTCTCTCCTCTCTACATACTGTCAAATCCACATTTACAGTAAAGCTAAACGTTAAACTGGTTACTTGCTATGGAACAAGCCCTCCTAGTTTAGAAGCAAACTGAAAAATACACGCGTACGAATTTACATGGCGTTAAGCTCTCCAAGGGGCGCTACGCGCTAAATCATCAGTCATTCAGAAAGTAAACAAGTTACTCTGAAATCAGAACAGGGCACAATATGAGCCTTAAATCAAACTCGGTTAAATAGCACTGGAAAGTTGAAAGGATAAGTACATAAGGGGTAAACAGAAGCATCAATTTATCAAAGTCAAATAGCAAGGGAAAAACAATAGAATAGTAACTTACAGTGTCAGCACCATCCCATCTTCCTGATTATAAAATCAACAATTAAGTAGAATTATCCATTGAAACATGTAACAGTAACACCAGGAGCAGCAACAATCAACTGCAAAACTGGTTACTCACTGTGGTGCAAAGCGATCCTAGTTTAGCAGCGGATCAAGAACAGACCAAACAAGATAATAGCAAAAACTATCCAAGGGATAGCAGAGTCCAGACAATCAAGGGGGTAACAAAAAGAGATAAAACAGAAGATAAAACAACATCTTCCGTTTGTATGCTTCAAAACAAGAGAGATTGCTGACATACTGCAAATTTAACAAAATGCACAGGAAAGGGCACAAACATAAACTTGCAAAATGGGGAAACAGCCAATCAGCATTCGCCAAAACATGATTGTATCAAGAAAACAAAATCACCAGATATTTATTTCAAGAAAACATTGCAATCCTAATATCAGTCAAAATGTTCAGTAGGAACACATTGCTATCTTATCAGCCAGAACATTTGCAGCACCACTGAGAGGGCTCAGATTCACCTTTGATCCATCATATAACCAGGCTCCACCATCTTTTGTCACCAGATTAACCCACCATTGAATTCCAGCTGTACTGGTTATCATTCATCAGAATATCCAAGACAGAGCCGTCAATATTCTGGTATTATTGAAAAGGTCAGAGAAGAGGGGGGAGCGATTTTAAATGGCATACCCGCAACTGCACCTACTAAACGAATGCAAATTTATTCCAGCCATGTTTGATCGCCGTCATCCCTCATAGATAGATCGGTAGCAAACATCTTGAATGGGGCAACCACCTTCAAATGCTCACCTTCCTCGAAACAGGTACCGAGTAGAAAAAACTGGTTGGATACAGTACATCTGCAGTTCAACGCAGACTCAGTGGTGGCCACGACTCACCAGGAATAATTTCTAAAATATAAGGATTTTTTGGTGAACTACTTTACTGGCTCAGAATACTCCCCATCAATCACCTGAAGTTGGAAAATGCTTCGGTAGCAGGCATAATGCAATACAATCTCTCTGTCTCTCTCTCTTTCTCTCTTCAGTAACAAATAGCCGCAACTGGTAACTTGCTGCGGGCAAGGCCTCCTAGTTTAACGACTAGTTGTCTAACTGAGAAAATTAGCATGGAACCAAAGCACCTCCAACTCACAATCTGTTGAAAAATCTTTAACCATTCGGAAAAGAATATAACTCATCAACACAACGGAAATGAACATGCCATGTTGAAAATTAATTCAGAACATTGCACTGATGGCCATGTTACTTGCAACCAACGAAACAGTTAGCATTTGTTCACTTAGGATTGAAAGAGAAATTTTACTGAAAATAAACTGCCAAGCCAGGTTACAAACTTATAACGTCATCAACCAAAAGGGATGCATTTAGTCCAAACAGAAAAGTGAATGTGATGCTCAGCCTATTTATCCCATGAAAATTTGGATTGTAAATACCTTGCTAAACAATCAGACACGTGAGGTGGGGTAATGGTAATAGTATATCATAACAGAAGTAAAGGCCAGTCAGGCAAATCTTCGACAATATGAGAACAAATCAAAGAAAGACCCTGAAGAAATTTAAAAATATGCAATCCCACCCCCACATCTCTTGCTGCATAATCTACCCATCACACCGTAAGTGGATCTGCACTGGTTATCATTCATCCAAATGACCATCCAAGGTACAGAACATCCAACATTGGCAACTGATTGACCAGGCTGCAAGAAAGGTGAGGGTGGTCACTAATTTGAATGCATCAAGGCATGAACGTCTCAGTCATGGATCATCAATACTGTCCCTTAGGCTCAGTCTGTGGTAGCTGAACTGTGTCATGCTGAACTCATTTTATAATCTGCTGTGGAAAAATAGCCACGGAAGGAGAAAAAAAGTTGGTTGGCCAAATAGAAAGATAGACAAAAGCTCGTTCAAAAAGCCGGATTACCATACCCCCATCTCAATGCCACACATATCCTTAAAAGGATTCCATTGCTTCATTCCCGAGGCGAAAACAATGAAAATTAGAAAGCAATCCAAGCAAGCTAGGGTAGTTGGGTTCATCACCAACAAACGAAACCAATCCAATTCCAGGTGGATCCTAACTCTACATCAACCCCAAAGAGAAAAATAGAGAAGAAAAAACAGCACATATTAGAGAAGAAGAAAAACTGTGTACAGATGTAGCATAACAAAAGAGGGCTCAGTTTGTCCTTTGCTTCTTTATCAAGCCCAACCCTCACATCTATTGCGCATAGTCTACCCAACACAATGTAAGAGGACTGACCTGGTTATCATTCATCAGAATGACCGTCCGAGGCACAGAAAATCTAACATTAGCGAAGAATTGAACAGGCTGCAAGAGAGGTGGGGGCAGGCTCTAACTTGGTACTCAAAGGCCACAGCTGTCTTGATTGCTTATTTAGCCGGTTAACATCATCGCCCCTCACAAGGATTCCATACTTGTTGTTGCAAAGGCTGGGTGCAATCCGAATCATCTTGGTATTAATATATCCCCTTTATCGAGAAAAAGGATTCCATTCTTCATCACATCATAGCACCAAAATTCCTCTCCTAACCATGGGCAGAGTGGACCAGAAATCTGCAGAGAAGTCCACATTTCAAAAGCCAATGTCCATGATTAAGAACCGCTTGGAGACATGGAGAACAGGGCAGTAGCCCAATTGTTAGGGTCGCAGTGGTGCACCCAGCAACAGAGTTCGACTCCTGTTGGGAGCGAATTTCTGGTATTCGAGCAATGAGGTAGCGGCAATGGTGTGAGAAGTGTGCTACAGCATGGCTGCGGCTCTAGGGCACGGCGGTCAGTGGACTATAGGAGAGGTCTTAGACCGGCCTTTGCTCCCAGGCCACAGCCTCTGCTTGTGCAAACAAATCAACATTCTCCATAACATCCATCCATACATAATTAGCGACAACTAGTATGGAACGGAGGGAGTACATACATGCATGCATCCATCAAGCAGACTCGGGAGCTCCTCGGCCCGTGCCTCGACCGACCAAACCTCTGACTAAGAACACGCATCAGACAACACCGTACGGTTCCCAGCCTACAGCACAGCCGACTCCAATGCAATGGAACAGCGGAGGCCGGTGGCACCGGGACAATGGGTCGGCGAGTCGGCAATGAGAGCTCAACTGATTTGGTTTAGGGTTTGGGTTTAGAGCATCTCCATTCTCCACCGGAGCACACGCGCACACTTATTCACACAGAGAGAGGAATGAGACGGGGTGGGGAGATGGGGAACGCACCGGGGGTCCAAAACAAAATGCAACCATACTGCGAAAAATCCATCAAAGGCGGCTCAGATTCCGCGCCGGCCGACCAAACCCTCGACGGGAACCCGCCACGGTCCCCGGAGCTCGGTCCCCAAGCCCACACCGCCGCGGACGCCATCCGCACCGGCGGCAGCCCCGAGGGGCTACCGAGCCGACGCGAGACCAGGCGTGGCAGGAGGGGGCTGGCACCGAGGAGCGGCTACCCGGCGCGTACCGCCACTCGGGAGCATGGATCTGCGCCGGCGCCTGCCTCCATCATCGCCGCCGTGCGGACCCCCAATCGATGCGATCATCGGCCACGGCGGGCGGGACGGGTGGGACGGTAGGATTCGGATCGAGCGCTCGCTTAGCATGCCCTGACGCCCACGCGCGGTGGCCTCGCGGTTAGAAATTGGAAGTGGTCCGAGCTAGCTAGCTAGGGTTACTCGCCGGCAGGAGAGATCGATCCGGATCTGCACTCTGCGGCACTCCAGTGGAGGTGGAGCGCAAGACAAGGAGGAAGACGGCGAGAGCGGAGTCGCCTCCCTTGGATGGAGGTGGGACTGTGGGAGTGGGGAGGCAAGGAGAGGCGTTCTCTGCGGAGGTTCTGGGCTTCTGGCGAGGGAGGGGGAGAGAAAAAGCGCGGAGGAGCACGACGACTGGACTGACGACCTTGTCGTTTTTAATCAGGACTCACAAGCGCGACTAAGAGCACCTCCAGCACCCGGGCAAAAATTGAGCCCTCTATATCCGAGATGCAGCGCGCCGGTAATGACATACAGCGCCCAGCTTCACTGGAAGCTTTCACTGGACGCTGCATATTGCCTTTCGCGCGGGTGAGCGAAAAATGACGTTTCACCAGGCGCTGCAAAATACAGCGCGCGGAGCCGGCGCAAACAATAATCAACCATCTATATGTATTTTTAGAAGATCAAAAAAATCAAAATAAATCAACAATAAATGATTCTAAACATCACATATCATTTAGAATATCATAGTTCATAGTTCAAATGCATCACATAGTTCAATGTCAACGAGTACCAAGTTCTCAAGACCACAAAAGCAAGACATATCACACAGCATTCATTCCTCAACTTCATTGCCATCATCATCCTCATCATTCTCAATGTCATCATCCTCTTCTCCATTGGACTCTTGGACGGTTGTAGTGTCGTGCATCATTGAATCATCCCCCTCTTGACCACTTGGAGGAGGCATTTGAGATACCAAGGAAGCCATGAAACCTCCCGGTGGTGCTCCCATCCCTCCATAGGCACCCATGCCTACCGCCTCACTCGCCGGTGCACTCATCGGTGCGCTCATCATGCCTCCGTAGACACCGAAGCCTCCCATGCCTCCCATCCCTTCCATTCTTCCCATCCCTCCTCCAAACCCACCTATGCCGGGCATAGGTCCCATAGCACCTCCAAAAGCACCCAAGCCGGGCATAGCTCCAATACCTCCTCCAAACGAACTCATGCCTCCATAGCCTCCCATGGCATTCATGCCTCCATAGCCTCTCATGCCTCCCATGACATTCATGCCTCCATAGCCACTTGTCGGTGCACTTGGCGCTCCCATGGCATTCATGCCTCCAAAGCCCTTCAAATAGTTTGCCAATGCTCTTTTTTTGACCAACACTTCATCGCGAGCAAGGTTGACATACTCCTTTTGCCTTTCATCCATATTGGAAGTGTCCTTGAAAAAGAACTCCCTCTTTTCTTCCACAAGGCGTTGATGCTCTGCCATGGCCACCTTCTTCTCCTCCAATGCCGCCATCCTCTCTTGCAATGCGGTCCTCCGCGCCTCGGCCTCGGCCACCGCGCTCCTAACTGACTTTCTATCTTCATTTGCTTCGAGCCTTGCGCTAACCAAACTCCTTAGCTCTTTGGCTATGTCATCATCTCCGGCTTTCTTCCCCCTTAGCTCTTTGGCGGCCTTCTTACCAAACAAAGGTCTTTTTGAGTTGGCAACCGAATGTGGAGTGGAGCTGCGCTTGTTGTCATCACTTGTTGCATCTTCCTCCAAATTGATGGTGGCTTCGGCGGCGGCATTCCTTGCAAGGGCTTCAACCCCATCACGGCTCTTCCACTTCTCCTCATTACAAAGCAACTCATAGCAATGGAAAAACACAAATAGCCTCGGCGGTATGAGCTTCCCCTTCTTGTTCTTCTTGCCCTCTTCTTTGAACAAGCTTTGACCCATGTTAAGCTACATTGTCAAAAAAGAACAAAGTGGTGAACAACAAGCATATGGACATGACAAGAACACAAGCTTTGCAACAACTTACCCTATCCACTTCATTTGTGCCACTTGGATTAATTGTGTCAATGTTAGCTTGGACGGCCGCCCACTTTTGACAATCGGCATTGATGAGGGACCAACGGGACCAAAGAGAACGGTCAGTTCGCTCATATCCACTTGTGTTGTTTGCATCAAAGTAGTCCTTCATCCTCACCCAATAGGTATCTCTTGTTTGATCCGTGCCAACCGCCGGGTCCATGCCAATCTTCAACCAAGTTTTGCAAAGCAGCCTATCCTCATCAACGGTGTAGTTCCCCGCCCTACCCTTCGGCGCCTCAATCAAACCCTCTCCATGCTCATCCATTTGATAGGCTTGTTGATGAACTTGCTACTCCTCCTCCTCTTGTTGATAGTCATGATCCATAAATGAGGAACCAACATTCATTGTGTCCAAGAAGGTTTCATTATCAACACTACATGTCAAAAATCAAGCTTTTTCATCATCTATCTCTAAAAACAACACAAAAAGGAGCAAAATTAACCTTGTTGCCATATTGTCGAGCACTTGGCGTGCGCCGACTGCGGCAGCTACGGTCGATGTCGCCCTCGCCGGCGGCGCGCGAGCCGAAGTAGCTGGCGGCACAGCAGATGACGCGCCCCGCTGCTTTGCGCGCCATAGTCTTCTTCATCGACTTCTTGGTCGGCTTTTGGCCACCGCCCGCGGCGGCGCCAGCCGCCCGCTTCGAGCCTACGCCCGGTGGTGGTGGCATCTGCGCAGCGCCCGCGTTGGACACAGGCCGTGGCGGCACGAAAAGAATGTGTGCTATGCTCGCGGCGACGGCGCTAGGGTTTGCCACCATCTGCGGCGGCGCACCTGCGCCGGGGGCGGGGACCGAGTAGGGAGGAGTTGGAGGCGTCCCGCCGGCCCCGTCCATCGGCGGAATTGCGCCGGCCGCCGCGCGCAAAGGGGATGGCGGCGAGGAAGGGGGAAGGAGAGGCGCTGGCGCGGGAGAATTTTCAGAGCAGTTGGCCTTCGCGCGCTGTCGATAGCTCTGCCGCGCGCTTCAGTCGACGCACCAAATTTTAGGCGTAGAATAGCGCAGCGCCCCTCCCGCGGCAAATAATTTCCAGCGCGCGCAGCTTTCCAGCGACTGCTGGAGCGACCAAAACTGCGCCGCGCGCTGCATAATGGCGGTTTTTATAGCGCACCAGCGGTTTAGCGCGGCTGCTGGAGATGCTCTAAGTACGCCCAAACAATGGGTGCACCCGGTGCACTCGACTCCCGTTTAATCACCTAAAATGTTTTCAAAATATGTGAGAAAATGTTTGAGCATAGATAATACTCCCTCTGTATCAAAATATAAGATGTTTTGGACTGTTTCCTTTTCATTTGTATCTAGAAAACATGTCTAGATACTGATGGAAAACAAACAGTCCAAAACATCTTATATTTTGATAAATTCGACATAAAAATGACAAATTTGTTATCAATAGTGACAACACGGCCCAAATTCAAATCTCAACTTTCATTTTGACACTATTCATCAAATTTGTCTACCTATTTTATTTCCAGATAGGAAAGAGTCCAAAATAAACCCTAAATTGTAGAGGAAAGATAAATCGAACCCTAAACTTTGAATCCCGGAAGTTGGCACTCTAAACTCGTGAATCCCGATCAATATCAACCCTATACCTGTTTGGTGCACTGCGAAAGCAACAATCCCGGCTAGGATTAAATGCAACAATCACTGCTCCTCGCGTCCTCCGATCCTCTACGCCTTCTGTTGCATCCCTCATACAGGTTTAGACCGAGAGAATAATGACCTGGGAGACAGACTGAAGGTGGAAGAAGGACATGACAGGTAGGCCAACTTTGTCAGCCGGATCAACGAATTATTCAATGATGATATTTTTTATATTTTTTTACTTGCAAAAATAGGTTGAGGGTTTGGAATAGACCGGGATCAGTTAGTTCGGGGTGCCAATTTTCGGGATTCAAAGTTTAGGGTTTGAATTGTCTTTGGTCTACAAGTTCAAGGTTTGTTACAAATTGAGACTTGAATTTTTTTGACATGTTAGATATAAGTACTATCTATACCTAAACTTTTCACATTTTTTGGAAACATTTTAGGTGGTCAACCGGGAGTCGGGGTGCACTCGGTGCACTCGCTGAAGCAATAAAAAATTAGAAAAAAAGTACATATCAAATCTTTAAATTTGTACGGCTTCAATTCTAAAATCAGCACACCGAACTTTTGAATGCTGATCTATTTTGAATCTTAAGATCGTTTAATATGAAATTTCGCTGATGTGGTAGGTCAAACTCGGTGTTGACTTGGGCCCACATGACAGCAAGTCTCACTTACAATATGGGCCCACATGTCATATCTATCTCCTTCCCCAATATCTCCTAAAATCACTCTCAAATAGATCTCCTTCTCCATTTCAACTCGATATCGGGTGTTGCATACGTGATTGCCACCAGTATCAGATCGCATCAAGTCGGTTAACACTTAGCCGAGTTGCGCATGGCCATATTTCCGAGTCGTATCACACGAGAGGGTACAGAGAATAACTCTCCGAGTCGGAGGGCCAGTCTCGTCTTAGTGATCCACCTCACGCAGCTTGGTTTACAAACGGCCCAAATACCGCTTCTATGACTCGGATAATACAGTCACCTCACGTCTATGGATTCCATTCCTTGAGTCGATTCGCATCAAGGCTTACTCACATCGACTCGGTCCTTCGACAAGATGCATGGAGAAACACACGGCAATTTTCGTCCGTATAAGATTCGTAACCACATGGTAGAAACCATATTGATTTGACGTGTAAGATATAGATACATGAAATAATTACTCGTAGTCTCATCAAGGCTAGGTAAAATGGAAAATTAAAATGCTGCGAGACTCCTGGCAAAATCCTATTCAGTCAATTCGAATATGCTGCCAAAGGCTTGTTAATGGAAAAAATGGGCAAAGAGATGTGAGAGGCTCAGAGCAGGCTGTCAAATTGCCGTCCAGATTTTGAGGCCGCATACGAGTGATATGCATAGACTCCGAGTACCAACACTCAACATTACACGATCCTGGAAATCAGTCAGACTAACTGAACATATGTCTGAAACCTTGCTCATGTAACCTACAGTGCTAAGTCTGAACTTTGGTGGAATATGAACAGCTTCACTATAATTGCTAACCAGTACTCCTATTCCACGGTCACCATCCCAAGCTACCATTGATGCCCCCACAAGCTTCACTGCATCATCTGTAATCATGTACTGTCGATGATCAATGTCGACAAAAGTATAAGAATTCGAGTTCCTTCCACGATGTCATCATCTGCACAAACAGTTTCAGAGAGAAAAAAATTCAGGAACTCAGGGTAATCACAAGCATTTCTACCCTGTGTGAAATCCGATCGGCGCTATCTTACTGCAACTCGTCGTCGTCGTCGTCGTCTTGCCGCAGCGCCATCTTCGCCGTGTCCTTCCACAGCGACGCCTCCATCTCCTTCTCGAAGAGCCTCTTCTCCGCGCGCCGCAGCGCGTCCTTGAGCTCCTCGATCCGCTCCTGGTTCCTCTGGTGGAGCAGCTCGTGCAGCCTCCTCTCCAGCTCGACGGCCGAAACGCCCTGGTACCTAGCAGCGTCTTCGTCATCATCGTCGTCGTCTTCGCCATCATCATTTCCGTGGCCGTCGTCATCGTCGTCTTCCGCGAATCCTTGCCGACAGTCGGCATCAATGTCCTCGTCGCCCGATGACTCCGCCGCCTCCAGCTCTTCTTCCGGCGCGAACGGCGGCGTGCCCGCGCCGTAGTGTACGTGCAGCCGCTCCAGCTCGGCGTGGAACTCCTCCTCGAGCACGTCCTCCACCGTCGACCTCCTGCGGCTCGACACCTCCACCTCCACGCCGGAGGACGACGCGACCT